>QEPC01014730.1:1884932-1930490 GCA_003113815.1 Sphenodon punctatus | reverse complement strand
TCCAGTGACCTGACAGAAGACCATGTTTTAGCCACCCGAACACAACCGAACGCGATTCGAATTGAACGAACTGTTCGGCCATTTCGTAGTTCGGTGTTCGGTTCCGTTCGGTGTGTTCGGCCATTTCGTAGTTCGGTGTTCGGTTCGGTTCGGTGTGTTCGTCATTTTGGTGTTCGGTGTTCGGTCCGTTCGGTGCGTTCATGTTCGTGTTCGTGTTCAGTTGTCCGAACAGGCCGAGTTCGGGCCGAACACCGAACTACCGAACCGCGTTCGCCCATCCCTAGTGGTCATTGGATCTGGTACTGATTTTCAGTATGGTTCCTGGGAGGGTAAAAGTCCCACACTAGTTGTATAGGGATAGAGTTCTCATCAAACTGATGGTTATCAGTTTGAAAGGTCACCTTACAGGAAGTCCCAGGGTGGGTGGGACTGTAGTTCAGGGTGGGTGGGACAGGGTGAGTGGGACAGTTGGTCCCAACCCCCCCCACCACCCCTGAAGGTCCTTACATGTGAGTTCGAGATAGCTTGCAGGTCAGGGATGGTGGTGGTGGAACCAAAGGTCCCACCCCCTTACCCAGCAAGGTCCTTGGATGGGGGTCACGTGAGGTCTCAAATAATTCAGGAGAGCGAGCTGGACCAATCAGGCTGGGCTTAAGAGCTCCAGCCCCTCCCATTCCATAGAAAAGGGGGGTGGTTCATGAGTAGGTGTAGGTGGAGTTGGGAGAAGGGGGTCATGTTACCCCTAAAACAACTCAGCCCATCACCCCCAACCAAACAGAAAGGCCTTTGGACCCTAGGGGCTCTCTGTTGAGGTTCCCATTGGGTTGTGGAATGAGGGATAATTTTGTGAGGTGGGGTATATGTTTCTGAACATTGCACAGATCAGAGAGAGGCCTTCACTATAGTTTACATGTAAAAAACCAAAATGGCTTCCCTTACTGATGCTACTCCTGTGAGGCCTTTGAAGTTTACTAATTCACCACGGTTGGCAATATGCTTACCGTTGGCATTGCTGAACTGCCTACTGCAAAGTAAAACTCCAAAGCCTTACCGTGACGGTGCAACCCCTATGGTCCGGTTTGAGCCCGGTACTCCATTGAACATGATAAGAAGACTACGAACAGGAAAGAAAATTGCTGAAAACATGATGAAAAGCAGCCATCAACCGATAGAGGAACCTGTGCATGTGTGAGTCTATGGCTATTCAAGCCAGCACTCCAACAGAAGATCCGTTGGTAAGTCACAGACATTCAGGGCTAGATAAAGAGAAAAACAGAGATGCACTGTTGTATCTTTATTTTCTATTTCAACAGGTAAACGGTGCTTTTGTAAAGGCTTTGGAATACCTGAATTTGGTGATGCCTGTAGGGGTAAATGTATCTTGTGTATCCTGCTTTTGCACATGCTCAAGAGGAGGTGATCAACTGAATTGCTCCTGCAAGAAGAAAACAACTAAGGTCAGAAGAATAACAACTTTTTTTGAAACTTCTTTTGTTGCCATTACTGGGTTTATTTGTTTTTTAAAAGGTGGTAATGTTAGAAATATGTCTGTGCATGAGACCCTGTTAAAAGAACTCTATTACACACCAGGAGAGGCTGGAAGTTTTGGAGGGGGTGAATCCTCTTTTTTGGGCTGAGGACTTGATATATTTCATGCTCGTTTTTAAAGTAAAATGCTTTTCTTCCCTTGGTTCAGATGTACAATGACACAGTTTCATTTTGTAATCTATTACTAGTAAATACTACAAATAGTTAATACTAGAAAATGTTGCAAATGGATATATTGACGCTGATAGTTCAGCTCCAATGCATCATCAGTTTGGGAGACTTAATTTTTTTTTCTTCAAACTAGTAATGCAGAAGCTCACAATTTGTATTGTAACTGCATTCTCACTAACCTATAGGGTGTAATGCGCACACTGCAAGTTATACACAGCTATCGCCTCACTTAAATCTCACACTGGAAAAAGTGGGGAAACTGTTCAGTTTACTAGAGTAGTAAAACTTCTTCAGTGACTGTACACCTTCTTTGTCAGTGGTGTGGGGGTGTGCATGTCATTTTTGTTATTTCAGTAATGATAAAGAACATTGTCAGTTTTGTTATAGTTATTGCAATAACAAAAACAACAAATAATAATGAAAATAGAAACGAAAACGACATTGTGTTTTTGAAACGAAGGGGAAAAACTGAAAAATGTATTTCTGGCTATAACGTTTTTATTTCTTATTCAATTCTGATGAAACATGGGGAGATTGTACCCCCAATAGAGGGCACTATGTGTATCAAACGTCGAAATGATTAGATAAAGGAAACCAATTTCAGAAGCAACTGAAAGTTGTGATTTTAAGAAAAGCTCTATACACATTCACGGATACTTCTTTATCGTCCATTTAATTTGAATGAACCCTGAGAATATTATGTCCCTCATGAAGCTTAACACTCCTGCCAATTTTCAGAAAGATTGGATAAAGGGTCCTGATGGTATAAGACATTAACTTGACAATACATTTCCAGCTGTAACATTCTATTTACAAGATATTTGGCAGGAATGTATCACATACCTCTCCTGTCATCTCTGTCAACCTACAGGACAATTTTATAAAGGGACCCAATTTTATAAGCAATTGATGTTGTCCCTGTGAAGACCATTATTCAGATAAATAGCAGCACATGCCGTGTCAGTCAGAGGCAGGCACCCTGCATGGCAGGGGGAGAGAGACTGTAGGAGGGAGGATGTGGAGCAACCCAAAAGACTGACAGACACATTCACTGGCCAATTACTGCATGCTTCCAGCTTTACAGGAGCAATTGGTAGTGGCTTCGAGGTGGGCATAGGGGGCGGCCCTGAGGCAGGCATAGAAGGGGCATAAATGGGACTTTGGGGACAGCATCTCAGCAATCAGGAGACATAGTTTACACACCCAGGCTGGCCAATTATCATCACAATCCCATCTTGCAGCACTGTGACAGAGGACATAAGAGAATCTCTATTTACTCTTTCCTAAACAGATGCTTCTGACTTCCCAGTAACAAGTGGGGGAGAGAGGTTGGGGTGGTCACAGCATAGAATGAGGATATTTGGTGACCTTTCTGCTGGCCAATTGGCATCACAAACCGATCTTATACCACAGTGACACATAAGAGAATCCCTGGCATAGGCTCCTTTTCTGCATATACTGTGCAGGCATATACAACTGGGACCCTTTATTACATCTTTCTGATATTTGGCAGAGATGATCATGAAAGTGTGATATATAGCAGTTAACCCCTTAATTGATATATATGCAGTTCACCGCTTAATCTGTGCTATATCCCATGACCCGACTACGTTCAGAAGAGGGGCTGAGATAGCTACTGTATGAATTTCTCCCATGCATTGAAGCTGCTCCCTGCCCCCCCTGAACAACAATGGGTCTAAGCCAAAAACAACTTTTGATTAAGGTGCTCTTTCCTGGAACAATTTACACTTTCCTCCTGTATTTTCCTTTCTCAATAGATATACACAAATGCTAGTATTAACAGCACAACACATAGAAATTTTAAGCAATGGGCAGGGGCAAAAGAGGGCTTTATGGGGAACATTTTGAAAACAAGCAGGCCCTTTGGTAGAATCTAGTTCTTGGTAAAAGGCACAGTTGTGAAAAAGTTTACCCACTTTTTGTAATTAAGTTCCAAAGATTTAAACTGGGGCCAAGTGTCTCCCTTCCACCCCCAGCTCTGCTTTCTGAATAGTGCAAAATACTACCAAGGAGATGCTGTGGGGCTGCCTAGAGCACATGCTGTCCTCCTCAAGATGCTTCAAAATGCTTCTGAGACCTTTAGAATTTAAATTTATTCTTGTGAGGAGAGAGCAATGAAATCACCCCATAGTGGGGAAGGAAGTTACTGAGCAATACTCGGCAGTTTTTACAAGTTACTGTACAAAATTCAGCAAGGAGCATTAGCAACTCCCACTTAGCAGATTATTTGACCACTTCCACCACCCCACCCCAGTTTTGGGTAAAACACTCAGTAACACATAGGGTTTGCTGAAGCAACCAATTTACTTGTGTTCGCTCAATTTTTGAACATCAAGCAAACTTACTTGATGAAGTCTCCTAATGACATAAGTTCTTATCCTGGTTAGCATTGTAAAATGATGCATAGCTATTTCTAATACAAAACTACACTCCAAAGCATGCTCTTTCTGATCCATGCTCTTTCATTTTGTATAGTTTATATTTGTCTAACAAGTCTTACTAGAATCAGATGAGAAATCCACAGCACTGAAATGGCAAGTAATGAACTAAAGTGACTGGATTTTACAGAGTCAAGTTAAAACATACCATAGAGCCAAACTCTTTCATAGAAGTCATAAAGACTTTAAACTCAGCCTTCTGAAACAATATATTTCTATTTTCATATATAGTATTGAAATGAATATCTTTAAAGCTCTATATATCACCTAAGCAGTTCACTTACAAGCCTTAACATTTTAAAAAACACTTAGAATGTACTTTCTGGAAATGTTGTACCCCTGTAAAATAATATTTTTCTGACCTCAGAATCTAGAGCTGTCATAGCAGCACAACCTGTGGTGCGCCCCCTGTTGAAGAAGTTATCTTTGGATGTGGATGCACTCGCCAGCTACTGACCCATCTCTAATCTTCCATTTTTAGGGAAGATTATTGAACAGGCGGTGGCACGGAAACTCCAGGGTTATCTCGACAGCATTGGTTTTGTCGACCATTTTCAGTCTGGGTTCCGCCCTGGCTATGGTACAGAGATGGTGTTGGTGGCCTTGGTGGACGATCTCCACCAGGAGATGGACGCAGGACGTTCAACATTTCTGATCCTGCTAGATCTCTTGGCTGCTTTTGATACTGTAGACCATGGGCTGCTGTTGAGATGACTGTGAGCTCAGGGGGGTCTGGACGGGACTGTCCTTGGGTGGTTCCGTTCATTCCTCTCGGAGAGAAGCCAGCGGGTGATGTTGGGGGCTGAAACATCTAGCCCCCGGGCCTTAAACTTTGGCGTTCCGCAGGGTTCAATTCTTGTTTAATGTGTATATGTAGCCCTTGGGGGAGATCGTGAGAGGGTTCGGGGTGCAATGTCACCAATATGCTGATGATACACAGCTGTACCTCTCCTTTTCAACCAACCCAGGTCCTGTCATCTCAGTACTTTCCCAGTGTTTGCAGGCCATGGTGGATTGGATGTGGCAGAGCAGACTGAGACTCAATCCTGACAAGATGGAGGTAATGGTGGTGGGTAGGGCGAGGGAGGTGTTGGCCCCCCTGGTAGGGGGGGGGTCCCCCCTCCTGTAGCCCAGCAGGTTTGGAGTCTGGGAGTGTTATTGGACTCAGACCTCCACCTGGATCGACAGGTGGAGGCGGTGGCTAAAGCCGCCTTCCACCAGTTGTATCTGGTGCGGACTGTGGAGGCTCCAGCCGTACATTTCCAGGCCTGACCTGGCCACACTCATTCATCCCCTCATCACCTTGAGGCTAGACTACTGTAATGCACTCTACGTGGGGCTTCCCTTGACGCTGGTTTGGAGACTGCAGTTAGTGCAGAATGTGATGGCCCATCTCTTCATGAGCACAGGTTAATGGGAGCACATTACACCTGTGCTCCATGCTCTGCACTGGCTGCCTATAGCATACCGAGCCAGATTCAAGGTGTGAGTGTTGGCCTATAAAGCCCTACACGGTCTGGGCCCCTCATATCTTAGGGACCTCCTCACCCTCCAGGATGACCCCTTTGGTCATCTGGGGGCACCTTCCTGGAAGTCCCCCGTGTAAAAAGGGGGGCCACAATGAAGAGGGCATTCTCGGTGGCCATGCCGTGACTCTGGAACTCCCTTCCAGAGGAAACCCGCCTGGCCCCAGGTCTGTTGGCTTTTCGCCGAGCCTGTAAGACCTGGCTGTTTGCACAGGCCTTTGGAGGGGATGATGGGAGGATGGGGTAGTGGGGGGAGGAAATGTGTTTTATAGAATTTTAAAATGATATTGTCATCTCTATTTTTAATTTTTTATTGTTGGTATTTTGCTTTTGTAAGTCACCCCGAGATGCCATGGTATGAGGGAGCGACAAAAAAATCTAAATAAATAAATAAATAAACCTGGTAGAGCTAGGTTTTTAAAAAAATTAAGTCTGGTAGATATTTAAACTTTGGTAAGACAAGATAAGCACCCCTGTCAATAACCTCTTCCTGACTCCTCTATACTCAGTAGCCAGGGTAATGGAAAAAGAAAATCTAACACTAACACTAACACTAACACTAACACTAACACTAACACTAACACTAATACTAACAACACACACACACACACACACACACACACACACACACACCATTTAAAAATGTTAGAATGTCCTGCCTGGAAAGAGTTTGAGAAAGCAAATGACTCACTAGACACATGTCTTATCATCTATCTCTGTAAACAGGCTACAGTTAAGTATGCATTCCTATTCACACAACCCTCAGTAGCCAGGGTAAAGAGGAAAAAAAATGATGGAGACCCCTGCTTCATCTCAGGGGAATGAAAGTTAAACCTATTCTGAAACAGAGAAAGTATGAAATCCTGAGGGGTAATAGAAAAATAGTTTGAAAAAAGCTCCTCTTTCTAAGTGCTAGACTGACCTGCCTGGAAAGAGTTGGAGAAAGCAAATGACTCATCTGTCCAGTGCCCTATCAGGAAACTGTGTCAGTAGGCTACAATTAAGCTGCCTCTTCCTGTTTCCACTGTCCTTAGTAGCTAGGGTAAATTAAAATAAAAAAGACTTGTTAATAAAGAACACATTCGTAAATCCTCTGTGATTTCTCATCAAAACTATTCTGAATCAGAGAAAGTATCCAATGCTATAGGAGGGTAATGGTAAAATGTCTTGGAAAAACAAATTTAAAATATCCAAGTTCCTATTGGTATTCTAACTGCTAAGTTAAACATGGAGGGATGTAGGGTCAGGGTGTGTGTGACCTTCTCTCCTACCCCCCTGATCCACAAGCTATCCTCAACTCACACATAAGGGACTTCTGGGGTCCTTCCGAGGTCATGGGGTCAGGGGTGGGAGCATCCAGAAACTGTGCCAAACTTCAGCATAAAGACCTTCCAGGTCAGGGGTGGTGGTGGAACCAATGGTTCCACCCTCCCTGACCTGGAAGGCGGGACCTCCAGTCAAGTGATCTGTCAAACTTATAACAATCAGTTTGTTGAGAGCTATACTCCTATGCTGCTCGCACCCCTGATTTATATAGTGATATTGTATTCAAAGTGCTTTGGAATCCTTATCTAATTCACCCTGACAACTCCCAGCTTACAGATGAGGAAACTGAGTCTTGGGAGATAGGTAAGTCACTAAGGTCACTTTTACATGGACACCACTCACCCACGAACACCCGGAAATACCCATTGGATGGGTGGGAGAGCGTCCATGTAAATGTCCACAAGTGGGTGGGGTGCATGCCTGACCCACCCGCCAACACCTGCCAACACCCACAGAGCAGCCGTGAGGGAGCCAGCACCCTCCATGGGTGGAGATGGTTGTTCAATACCTGCACATCCATGTAAAAGCGAAAACACCCACACCCATGCGGACCAAACTGGCAGAGTCTGACTGCACCAGTGCCATGGGGCACGCACATGCTGCCACGCAGACACGCCCATGGGGCGGGAACCCGCATGTCCAGCCAAGAGCCCATAAAGGAGGGCAGAACCATGGCACATGCACGCGGGCTCCCACGATGGCAACAAGGAAGGCCAATGAGAAGGCCAGGGGAGCCGACACCACCCCACATGCGGAAAGGGGCCGGGTGAGCATGGGGACCCAGGAGCTCCCGGGGGGGGTAGATCCCTGGCAAGGTGGTGCAGGGGGGTCACCCCAGGCAGAAGGCACAAGGGAGGGTCCTGGACCGCCGGTATGGGGGGGGGACTGGTCTGGGAGGCACAAGGGGGGGTGCCCCATGGCAGGGGAAAAAAGGGGGGTGAACACACCAAGCTGTAACACAGCGCACATGTCCCAGCACAGGAGAGTGGCCGCACCAATGGCCCCCTCGGTCAAGGACCCCCAGCCCTGCACATGCCAGGGACACAGTCTGAGGAGCAGCAGTGAGAGTGAGGTGAGCACGAGGGAAACACCCCCATAGGAATGGGAGGGCCACACCCCAGGTTCAGCACCATGGGCCAGGGAACACAGGGCAGGGGGCAGCCACTTAACCCAGTCCCCCGTCCCTGCAGGACAGCTCCCAGACAACAGAGCACCACACCACCAGGACGATGGCTGAGGAGGACCCCCCAGACAGCCAGGTGAGCAGAAGGGAACCTCAGGGGGAAGAGGGGGGGCAGGCCCCTTTGGGGCGCAGAGGGGGCCAGCAGGCTTTGCAGTAACCCCTAATCTGGGTGGTGGATGTCAGTGTGTGGGGTGTGCCCCAGTGCTGTTGCTGCCCCTGGCCCTCCCAGGGCCCATTGGTGTGTGCATCGCCCATTGTCCTGTCCCTTCTCTCCTGCAGCTACTCTTGTCATGTTGCTGGTGATCTTGCTCCTGGGCACGATGGTGCTGCAGCTGGAGCGGGCGGCGTGGGACAAGCGTGGGGCGGGGCAGCTGTTTGATGGCATCTGTGAGTGTGCTGCCATGTTTGCTGGGTCCTGTCCCTATGTCCCTCCGGGGGGGGGGTCTGTTCCTTGGTGCCCAGGGCCGGCACTGATGGCTGTTTCAACTCCCTCTGTCTCATTCAGTGCAAGCCATGATTGCAGAGTGGACCTGGGAGCAGGGGGAGTTGTTGGAGCTCCTCCTGCACATACTGGAGCGGCTGCACTGCCTGGACCACACGCAGGCCAAGCGTTGGTGTGGGGTCGCTGGCCCTATTGACCGGGGGTTGTTCTGGGCCTGCTTCTGCTGTCGCTGCCCCCCCTTCTGTTGCCCCGTCCCCCTCCCTACCCTGTTATTGTTGCCCCCTGTTGCTGGTTCCTGTTTTATTAAAGGTGATTGTGTTCCTTCCTGGTGTGTCCGTGTTGTGCTTGGCTTTGACCTCTCCCCTTGTGCAGGTGCCTCTGTGGGGGTGTTTCAGGGCTGCCTGTGTTGTGTGGGTGCCTTCCCCCCCTTTGCCCCTCGAGGGCCGTGTGCCCGTCCCTGTGTGCTTCTGTTGCCTGCTGTGTGTGTGTCGCTCTGTTGGGGGGGAGGGGGGCTGGCACTGGGCTGTCTGGGCTCTGTGCCGGGGCTGTGTGGAGCTGGCTCCTTTGTAGAGGCTGTCATCCCATCTCCCTCCTGCCCCGCCCGCGCGGGTCCTGGTGGCTCGGGGGTGGGACGCGTTGCGTGGCTTTGTTTTCCCTCGGTTGGCCATGGTGTGCCATTGCTGTGCTGGGCGAGGCTTCCCCACCGGTCCCAGCTGTCTGTGTACTTGCACAGGTGTTTGCCGGGTGTTTCCTGGGATGGGTGTTTGGCCACTGGGTGTTTGCTGACCCCTCACCTTTCCTTCCCACACACCCCTGTGGTGCTGTGTAAATGTCTCCCTGCTCGGTGCCCCTGGGTGTTTGGTGGGTGTGCTCACCCACCCATGCACACCCATCTCCACTCATCGGTGCTGCTGCGCCGTCCATGTAAAAAAGGACCTAAGTCCACATACTGAGTTCATGACTAAGATGGGATCTGAACCCGGGTCTCCATGAGAATATTTACCCTTTCCCTTTTTTGATGTAATTGTAAATTACGTCCCTTTTTTCTTTTAAATTGTTCAAATCTATTGAAGTCAAAGAAACTTGAGTGAAAATTCTAAGATTTATTTCCAAGCTTGGCAAGGGGCAGGAGGGAATGATGGGGGTACAATTGTTCCAGACCCCAAAGCTCAGAGGGTGGGGGACAAAAAACGACAAGATTTTTTTAATATACACTAAAACATAATTAGTAAAGTATATAATCTCAAAAATTGTATATAATCATCATGATGAGTAAAGTATATAGTCTCTCCAGAAACTGATTTCAAAAGTTATGAAATAGATGAGAGGGTAGGGGCTCGGTGAATTTCTCTCTACGGGCCTGTTTATTCCTGCAGTTTCCCCCCCCTCTTTGATCAAATGTGTGTGTATCACTAGTAGTGTGCCCACAAAGTTTCACAGGGAGAAAGGTGTTGAGAATGGCCTGGAATATTGATTTCCCCCTCTCTTCCCACGGTTTACACACACACACGCACACGCACACACACCAGTCAGGGAAAATTCTGCCAGGTCACTGTGAACTGTGTTGATTGTGACAGACAGCAGCTAAACCATTCACTCTTATTCCTTCCCCATCTCATTTGAATGTGTGGAATGTATCAGTCAGAAGGCTAATCATAGAATTTTACAGCTGAAGGGACCTTAAAAAAGATCATCCAGTCAAATTTCCTTTTCCTAGGCCCCCGATTGGTGATTAACCTATTTTTAAAAATATATACTTGACTTTTTAGTGGGTTTTCATAGAGAAAGAAGAAAAAACATATAAAAAATAAAACTAACTAAATACATAAACATCAAATTATCCCAATTACAGCATCTATCTATCTATCTATCTATCTATCTATCTATCTATCTATCTATCATCAGTACCAAAAAAGTAAAATAAACTTCACATTTTACATATAAATATACATAATTAAAGTATATATTTTCCCGGCCAGATGTTCACCACAGTGAACACCTGGCTGGGATAAAATTAACCATGGTTCTGGACCTCCGGCCGGTCCAAGGTCCAGAACAGTGGTTAGATTGGCCACGATCTGGGATGGGCCAAAAGTAACATCTGTTACCTTTGGCCCATCCTGGATCGTGGTCTCGACCACTGAACCGGATCAGGCATAGCGGCCTCATTGTTCGCTGCGCCTGTCCGTCGCCCCATGGGTGGGCCGCTGAGGGAGCATGGGGGGGCGGGGCTGTGTGGCTGCACATCGCACCGTGCAGTCCCGCCTCCTCCCCAAATCCCGGTAGCGATCAGGCCGGCACGTCTAAAGGACGGCCAGTCTGATCACAGACTGGGATCCAAGATGGATCCCGATCCAGGGTTCAGCGTGGCGGGCTGAATGGCCCGTCACATCTGAAATTACCCATTATCACAACAAGAATAACATTTTTTCCAAGACTGAAAAACAGGAGGAACATTATCCTTCCAGTTAGATAGAATTAACCTTTTCACCACCAACAGAGATTTAAGTAATAACTTCTTTAACAGAATATTAAGTGATAACAGAGAAGTATCTCCTAATATTGCAGTTTAAAGGAAGGTATAACTCTAAAACCCATAAATTTTGAAATCAGATTGAACACTTACTTCCAAAAAGAATTCAACAATATACAAGACCAAAACATAAGACATAAATTACCAAAATCAGCATGATGTCTCCAACATGGATCAGACTGTGATAGTGTAAAAATATGCAATTTAAATGAGACACAAAGTGGTTCAAATGATATCTTTTATTGGACCAACTGTTGTGGGTGGAAATAAGCAAGCTTTCCGGCCACACAGGATCCTTTCTCAGACATGGAGCATAGCCAGTAGAAATACATACACTGAGAAAATGTAGGGCAGGTCTATATGAGGGAAGGTGGGGGTTGGGATGGGGTAAAGAGAGAGAGAGATGTGCCAGACATTAAAAAAGAACTATAAAATTATGCATTAGTGTATAGAAACAATAGGTCATGGTTAAACCCTGTGTGAACCCAGTTCCTTTGAGATGCATATTCCCTTCACCTGATAAGTTCTTTCCCACTATACTCCCAACCCATAAGTGTGCCCACCCTGTGTGTTTAACTACTACCTATTGTCTTCTTGTCTCCTATGCCAATATATAATTTTACAATTGTTTTTAAATGTCTGGCAAATCACTCTGTCTTTGCCCCCTTGCCCCTCATATATACCTGCCCTACATTTGCTACATATATATATATATATCTTATTTGACTAAAGCCGTTAATAAATAATAAATAAAATAATAAGTATAATATATTTCTACTGGTTGCACAACATGCCTGAGGAAGGGTCCTGTGTGACCCGAAAGCTGCATTGAACCTGGTCGCGCAGACTTCTAAAGCTGCAAACGAAATACCTCGATGTCGAGGTATTTAATTAGCGCCTTTAAAAGAACGGGCAACTGGCTTTAACATGCAAAATGTCATAATAAATCCCACACGCGGGATATTTACACGCAGCATGATTTTATGCCGCGTGTTCACCGCGCACGTCTAGAAGTGCCCTTAGTTATTTCCATCAACAACAGTTGGTCCGATAAAAGATATAATTTGAGTCACTTTGTCTACCACACTCTCTCTGGATTGCAATTTCAATGGTGATGAATGATATCTGTTAATCATTTTAAATTGGATACCTTGAAGTCTTGCATTGAGGGTAGCCAATTTAATATTTTTAAACATTAATTACCATTCTTGTTTTGTTACTGACACATTTGCCTTTTCTTTCCATCCTGTTTTCCCCCATGTCTGGAATCCCTTAATGATGCATACATGCAAGAGACTATGGGTGCAATCCTGCCACTGGTTTATGTTGGCGGCAGGTGCACGATATCACTGGCTGGTGCTAGCTCAGGCATGCAGGTGCCCCGCGCATGCAGCTAGCCGCATGAGGCAACGGCACGCCCCTTCCGATGCAACCCCCCAAGCCCGCACACCCTGCAGCCCAGGAGATGGAACAGGAGCCATGCCTGCTTCATCCCCTGAGCTGCTGAGTGTGTGGGCTTGGGGGGGTCACATCAGATGGGGGGCGCCATTGCTCCGTGCAGCTATCTGCATACCCGGGGCACCTGCATGCCTAAGCTCATGTGTTCATTGCCTCTGGCATAAGCAGGGACTGTCGTAAGCAACCCCTAGGATTGCACCCATAATGTATATATTTTTTGTACTTTTAGAAAAAAAAAACCTCTATGGGAGTTACCTGAGGCAATATCCAGGGCTGAACTTAGGATTCTTGCTGCCCAAGGCACTTCTGAGACTGCTGCCCCCTGAAGCCACAAATTACCCCAGTCATGCCCCCAAGCCACACACCCCAAGCCACGCCAGGCTCCCCCCTTGAATGAAAAAATAATAGGGCTGATTCCATGCTCTGCAGATCCCTGCATGCACGTGCATGAGAGCAACCCATGCACATGTCCATTGGGAATGCATTGTGGTGCACGGATTCCATGCAGAGGGGTTTAGGATTGTGGCCAAATAAAATAAAAATATAAAATTAAATAAACAGAAAAACATAGACTAATTTTAAAAATACTACTTACCCAAAGTGGAAGGCATCCTCAGCTGCTGCCCAGAAACCCAGCATGGCACTATCCCCTGTCCCTGGTTGGCTGGCTGGGCTGGGGCAGTTGAGCAGGTGGGCAAGTAGGCAGGCCAGGGGATAGAGTGGGCGTGGCTGCAGTTGGTTTGGGGTCGAGGTTGGCTGGTTGGGGGTGAGCCATCAGGTGGATGGGCTCAGGGAAGGCCGGGGGTGGGGGAGGGAGGGAATGGTGAGGCTCCTGTGGCCAGCTTCCCTGTGTGCGCCTCAGGCATGCACACACTGGGTGCCTCCATATTTGCTCTCTACACATGCACAGAGGGGCTGGCGTGCGCATGCCTAAGGTGTGCACAGGGAAGCTAAGCACCACAGCTGATTCCAACTCAGCTTTGCAAGAAGCTGCAGCAATGGGCAGCAGGGGCGGTTGTGGGGGAGCTTTTTTTTGTTGTCCCTCCAAATCCATAGCCTTAGACAACTGACTAGGTGCATGTCCCTGAGTCTGGACCTGGCAATACCATGTTTGTCCCTAATAGCCCGTGTAAAGCTGTTTTAATGTGTGTATATGTTCTGACATCCTTAACAGTGATTAGCCTAGTTTCAAAGATTGCCAGACTCCTCCGTTGGTAATTTGATTTTTCAGGAGGTTTCAGGCAAATAAATACTAGAAAATAATTGGGTGAGCGGTTTGGATTCAGGTTAATCCATAACTGCTCGTAATGGACTGTTGTGGATTAAGCCATTCCGAACCACAACAGTGGCAACACACCCATTGCAGCTCAATTTTAAATTTCCCAAAGCTTTTTAAAAATGTTTCTAAAAAGAAAAAACAAAACCCCTCAACCATTGTGTGCACATGAAAAATGGCCACCGGACTGGTGTCTATATGTGCTCCCTTTCCCAAATGGTGGCAACAGCGTTGCTACCATTTTGGAAAAGAGCAGCCAGTCTACACATGCACAATGGCCATTTGCTCATGCTCAGTGTAGCAGGATGTGGTTCCCAGGGGTAAGTCCCCACAGGATCAGACCCCTGGGCTGTTACTTCCTTAGGGAATCAGCGATGGACACCTCCAGTTTGTGAATTAGCTCTGTCTCTTTATTTGGGCCTTTTTACATGGATTTAGGTGGGGGGGGGATGGGAGTTTTGCCGAGGTGGGTAGACGTGGGTAGGTGTCTGTTTATATGGACACCCACCCACCTCCACCCACGGAGCCTCCTCTAGTTTTCCGGAGGGCTCCGTGGGTGGAGATGGATGTGCGATGGGTGGAAGTGGGTGTTGTGCAGGAGCACGCACTCACCCCCATCCATCCCGCTCGGTGTTCACATGGGTGAACACTGAATGGACACCCATCCCCTCACCCACCACCGGCTGTATACATGGATGCCCCCTCTCCTGCACACCCACTCGAACCCTGAGCAAGGGGGGGGGGCGGGTGTCCGTGTAAAAATGGCCTTAGTCTTACAGAGTTCCTCTGTCTCTGGGCCACTGGCTCATTCACTTTACACCCTGCAGACCCAGCTTAGTCTCGCCAATAGATACTTCCAGCCAGCTCGGTAGCAACCCCCAAAATTCATTCAAGCCAGGCAACAGGCCCACTCCAAGGCTTCTCAGACAGAAAACTCCCTCCTAGGCACAGCCTTTCTCCAATCCCTGGGTCAACAGCTTCTCCTTGACCATCAAAGTCTTCAGGACCTTGGAGAGCATAGAAGCATAGAGTGGATAGTCGCTGATAGCCAGGCATCCAGGCTCTCTTCTCAGCCCAAGTCCAGGGATCCAAGCTTTTCTCCAGCATGGCTTCAGTACTGGTCAGATCCTCTGCTGAAGGGTCCCTGGAGATGTTGCCTGTTCATCTCACAGGCAGAGACTGAAGCCCTCTCTGGCTTGCCGCCTCTTATGAAGCAGAAGTGGGAGTGGCTAGCTGTCTAGGCTGCCTGCCCTTAAAGGGCCCTTGTTCTGCTCACTCTGTCTCCTTCTCTGTCATCCTGTATCAACCTCAGGCTGGACTATAGCTATAGGGCCGGCTCCACCACACCCATGCACATACTTAGCCCTAAGGTTGGCACACAGCCTCCTCATAAAGGGGCAGTAACCCCACAGGACTGCTCCCTGCTACACTCAGACCGATTGCCCTTTTCCAAAATGGTGGCAATTCTGCCACCACAATTTTGGAGAAGGTGTGTGCATGTGCAGAATGGTCTGGTGACCATTTTGCTCATGGGCAATGGTTTTTAATGTTAATTGTTTATTAATTATTGATTATCTTATTGTTTATTAATTATTGATTATATTATTTATTGTTATAATTTATTTCTTATTGATTTAAATAGGGATATGTAATCTGAATCCATACTTAAATTTGGAGATTGCAGAATTGGATCCTCAACCAATCCAAATACACAATTTCCTCCAGCAGACTGACCCTAGATATTTTATTTATTTATTTATTTATTTATTTATTCAATTTATACCCCGCCCCTCCTGAACACAGCTCAGGGTGGCTTCCAACAGCAAAAAAAATACATAAATATAAAACAGTTTAAAACGTATAAAAATACAATATAAAATATTAAGATATTAAGAACAGGGCCCGGGATACATTAAACAATAGGGTAGGGGAGATATGATTTTATTGTTGATCAGTTTCCCTTACTACTGTTCTTTTTTGCACTCTGTTGGATGTGCAGGATTAAAGTATTAAAGTCGGATTTTTGTTTAGTCTTTAAGAGTAGAGCTGAACCAAATAGTAACATTATTATCTGTGATTAATAAATGCCATTCCAGATAGTTTGGCAATTATTCGGCTGTAAACCAATTACCACAGCAGCTAACTAACGAATCAAATAACTGGATGATACTGCAACAGTTAACCAGTTTACTGTAGTACCATTATGATATTATTGTGAAACTGAACGTTACTGGGGAGGCCTACAGCCAGCTTAGACCACCCCCCACCCCCTGAATTGTAAAGTTTACTTGTCAATTTTACTTCTGGTTTAAGTTTACTTATACTTATCAAGTATTCTTAACATTTCTTTACTTAAGGGTTAATTTCTTTACTTAAGGGTAAGACCAGCTGCGGACCACTTACCGCGGCTTCCCTAGTTACCAATAGACCATCGACTACGGTGTGGGATCCAGTAGTATACTTCATTTGATAATTGGACCCTCATTCTCCATATGATTTACCATTTGCACTCATCCTATTAACATAGGAACATAGCTTAAGCAGTAGGTAATAGCAAAGGAAGGAGATTTAAGTGACAGTGATGACTTACACTCTTTGCAACGATGGGGGAATGGGGGGGAATTGTCGCATAAAAGAACCTTGCAGTTGATGCAAAGTTCAGGTCTGAGCAGTCTGGTTTTTGATCCAGAAAATCATGCCATGTCTACACCAGATTTTCACCCCAAGAATCTCTATAAAAGAAAGCACTTATTGTAAACTGTCATAGATTTTAAGAAGGTATTTGACAGCCTCTGTTGTGATTCATTATGGAACATCTTGAAGTGTTATGGTATGCCAACAAAAATAATTAGCATCATTCAGAATTTCCATCGAAGTGTACAGTACACAGTCAAAGTAAACACAAACGTGAGCAAAGGGTTCATCATAGACCAGAGCCTCCCAACTATGGGTTGTGAGTGAACACATGATCAGCTGATGATGGTCACAATCCATACTGATGGCTCATACCTTCGTATGTCTTTGTTGTTATCTGGGAATCTTAAAATGGGGTCACCCAGACAAAAAGTTCAGGAACATCTGTCATAGGCACTAGTGTCAAACAGAAGTGCATTCTCTCACCTTGTTTATTTTTCCATTGACTTCGTTATGGAAAAGAGTGTGGATGGATACAATTAGGAGTGTTCACCAGGCCCCTGTGTCATTTTTGTTTTTTGTTATCATTTTCATTATTAAAACATCTCATTTTTGTTAACATTATTAACAAGTCGTTTTCATTATTGTTGTTATCATTATCGGTATCGTTCCTATCAAAGATTTTATTTTTGGTATCAGTATCGGTATCGATTCTGATAACAGTATATATATGTAATGTTATCAGAAGCAATATAATAATAATAATAATAATTTAAAAAAACATAATATTTATTATAGTATAGATATAATAACACAATCTATATTAAAACAGACTAGCCTAAACACCTATATAATATCTAATCTCTCTCTATATGTACATAAGTAATATCTATCTAAATCTAAGGGAGACAGGGGAAGGGAAAGGGAAAGGGAAAACTACTAGCTAATCAATTATATATATATATAACTATTCTAATCTATATGTCTATAATATATATCTATATTTAATATATACTACCTATCTATATATAATGTGCAGTGGGGGGGGGGAGTTAAAGGCAGGGAAAGGGAGAAGGTAAAATGTAGGGTTTGAGGAAGTTAAGGTATTGATAATACAATGAGGACTAGGGAGGATTTTTTGTGTGCAAGCACCACAGTTCTGTAAATGCAACCTGACAAGCAGCGCTCTCACAGAATGGAGAAAAAAAGCCTGGCCCTCCCATTATAAAGGGTTGCACTGCTCTCCCCCAGAGTCCCCCCCCCAATTGGTTCTGGGAGACAGCAGGCATTGAGCAATCACAGAGTGCCATGAGACTGCTGGGGCCTGCTTCCGCCGGTCATATCCATCAGATATTGCTGAGCTGCTCGGCCCTCCCAACACAAGGCACAGTTCAAGAGTTCAACCCTGTTTAGGGCTCTGAAATGTCTGCTCCCCCTCCAAATTTTTCCTCCAAAACCCAACTGTCGCAGCACTAATAATAATGAGAACGATAATGACATTGTTGTTTTCATTATCATTGTTGTTATTATCATTATCATTATTGTAATAACAAAAATGACATGCACACTCCTAGGTACAACACAAGCATTCCTGTGTCCTTGAAGATCTAGATTTTGTTGATGACACAGCTCATCTAGGTGGCAGTCAATCAACATGCAAGCAAAGACTGAAGCACCATCCAACAATGGAGAAAAGACAGGTCAAACTGTTATAAGAAAATACAGAATAAATGAGAAAATCGGCAACTTCCAACCTGAGATTTATCTTGGAGGTTAAAACTCTGCATGTTAATATACGTGCAGCTGGCTTGCCAGCTGCACGTCCGTCCTAAGAAGGGGGTGCATCCCTGGCTGGGTCAGCATGGGGAACTGAACAGATGTTCACGCAGATCAACCCAGCTGGAGAGGGGTGGCCAGAAGAGCTGTGAAGCCGGCTGGCCTGGCCCACCTTCCCTGCCATGATGGACAGCCATGGATGCCAATAACAGGCAGCCATGGTGGCTGGCTATGGCAGCCCTGCATCAGGGCTGGGATGGAGGCATGAACAAACATGCTTGCCTGCTATGACTCACCTGGGCGGCCCTTGGGCTTGGAGTGTGGGCCTGGTTCCTTCTGTGTCCATGATTCCTGGGTAGCCACCTACCTGGTTGGTGGCTGTAGCAGGCCCATATCTGGCAGCCCGCTAACAGATGTGCAGCTAAGGCTCTCGTCCAGGCGGGCCATAGTGGACAGAGTCATATTTATGAACACCCAATATACGCACCATGATAGGAACATACAGGCTAGTGGGGATACCAAGAAGGAAATAATGCTGGCATGATATCAGTTGCAGTTACCTACTTCAGCCAGATCTTGTTATAAAAAATGTAGAGCTTGAAAGACCAAGGGTGGTTTTAGACGAGACGCAAATGGCGGCTGAGCCCTTCATCAGCCGCCATTGTTGCCACTTGTCTAAAACCCCGGTGCGCCCGAACGCCGGATCTCTGCCGCGTGAAGCCGGCCCGGCAATCCTGCCCCTGTCAAGGCAGATCGCCGCTGTGCTGACTTCACGCCGCACTTCCGGGTTCTTTGCCCAAGTGCACACGCGCAGAAGGACACACATGCGCACGAACACTCCACGCTGTGTCTGATGCTCTTCTGAACATCAGACATGGCGTTGAGAGGAAGGCGGGTGCCCGATGCTGGCACGGAATGATCCCGCTTGTGAGCGGGATCGTATAAAACCGCCCTAAGTTACAACTCCTGGATTCAAACATTTTTCCACCTTACCATATGGCTGTAAAAGCTGGCAATCTACTAAAGATACAGAACAATATTGCAATGCCTTTCAAAGCAAAAATGCCTCAGGAAATTGCTAGGCATTAAGCAGAAAGAACGGATAACAAATGCCAAGATTCATCAGTGAGTTCAAGAAGCCATCCAGAAAGAACATGGAACCATCTGGGACAAGTGTGAAAAATGAAACCGGTGCATCTACTGGGACAGCTGAAGGAATACGCAAAGGAGGTTGACTGAAAGGATCTCATGAGAATTAATACCATATGGGAATTAATAATGTAGGGTGCTTCTACATCTTATGCTAGAGGTCCACATACGTATGTATACAAAGGGCAGTACCAGATGTAATGAAAAATCTGTGGAAATTCATTCCCTGTTGAAATCGCTACCTCTACGAGGTCCTAGATATGGTCATATCTGGGACCCCGCTGGGAGGTCCCTGAACCCTGCCATAGTGAAATCAGAGGCCACTGCAGGGCTCCCAGAAGAGTAGGGCCCAGGGCGGTCACCCCAAGTCTCCCTGTGGTAAGGCCAGTCCTGCCTGCTGCTCCCACAGACATTCATGGTGTTGGTGGTTTCAGTGCAGTGGCTACCCGTGAGTCTCCTCCCACCAGTTGTTGTTCAGATGATATCCTGTTTCTATGATCTCTCAGAATAGCACAGGCTATAACTGGGGCAGTGTCCGTATCTATATGTAACAACGGCTGCTCGGAAGTGTTGGCTATGGGTTGTCTTTGACCATGATTTTCAGAGAAACAAGTCATATTAAGCATGCGTTCAGTGGAAAGCATGTTTGCACTTAAAGACATAGGGTGCCTTTAGAAACAACAGCAAGAAGTGGTGAATAGTGTGTTAACACCATTCTCTGACCCATATTTTCTCTGATTAGTCCCCGTTACTGTTTTTCACGTCCAGGGGCTAATTGGGGTCCTGCCTGCCTGCCTGCTTGCACCAGAACCTCTCCTGGCAGAAGCGTTGCCATGGAATTATGGGAGTTGTAGTCCATGTGGGAGAGTGGTCGGGTCTGCCTGATCCTCCACTCCATGCTGCCGCTAAACAGCTGATACTTCACTGCTCATCCCCCACCCACCCCTTGGGTGCTCTGGGAGAGCGCACGGACAGTGTGCAGCAAGGAACAATCTATTTTGTGGGGGTGCAGAGTGGAGGATTTGAGGCAGACAGACCAGAAATGGCTGTGAAGTTCACACCACCCAATTTCTTTAGACACAATGTTAACCACGTGGAGAGGGAAAACATTCAGCTCTCATACCTGATACATCCATGCAACCAATGAGGAGTTAAAGGGGGAATAACGGGGCAAACCAGTGGCCAAAAATAGTGATGCTCTACAGGCACTTAGACAAAATGCACAACCACGTGGCAAATGTCTTAAGCACCTGATCGCCGTTGTGTCTAAAGACACCCAGAATGGACAAATATTAATAACAAGTGGTTAGTGCTATGTTTGGTAACGCTCAGAAACAAATGCAGGAATGGCTCAAATGGGGGAGGAGACAGAAACTTGTTTCCTCCTTTCTGGAAACCAGTTAGTCCCTGCTCTGAATCAGCAGGAAAGGGGGTGGCCAGTTTACTGCAACTAAGCATCTAGCTTCTTCCCAGGCACGAATGATGCTGGCACACTGGGAAGATTCTGCTGACAGCAGCCCCAGGGTAGATTCTGGAGCTGCTGTCATCAGAGTCATGGGTGTCTCCGTCCATTTTACAGCATGTGTGGGCTCCCATTTTGCTAGAGGGTTGGATAAAGTGTGGAAGCACCCATGGAGAATGTGCAAAGAGCAACCAAGAATAGGCCGGAGAGATGGAGTCGTCTTTGTGCCATATGCAATATTCCCGTCCAGGAGAGAGACAGACATAGCTACCTTTAAAGAAGAAATAATAATGTACTGATCTAGGTTTCGAAAGCATCCCTTTTCACCCTCAACAACACACACAATCAACAAAGCCTGTAATAATGTTCTTTTCACTGACTTTTCTGCGCTAAACTCAGTGCCTGAAGATTATGGCAAAGATTATCCTAGAGACATTTGAAATCCATTAAAAAAGTCCTAGCTAACCTCCAGCCGTAGGTTGACAGTGACCTGTATGAATAAAGAATGATTAACAGGTTCTTTTCCCCGTTCCAAAAATCATGTGCATATTCAACCAAAGAAGATGACTAACAGGAGACTTGAAAAAAATCTCAATGATCCCTTCAGATGGATGTGGGTGGGATCTTCTTTTAAATCACATAGAAACAGTCTGACAGCTCACGCTGTTTAGAACTATTCATATCACTTTGTTATAGTGATGAACCAGCATGACCAAATTCGGATCCAGATCTTGAACACAGGGATTTTTAGGAGGATTTTCTGGAGCCAGGAATTTAGTTTGGTCCAAGAGGCAGCCCTTGAATTCAAAGTTCAGATTCTGACTGTCCCTGGGATGCATACCTCCATCCACTGAACTCAGTGGCTCAGCTTTCATTGACTTTAATGGCGGGAGATCGAGTCCCTACTGTTTCCAAATATTTAGATGCAAAGATTCTGCTCTCAGCACATCTTGGTATGTGTCTTGTAAGGATATTTCTCAAGCATCTTTACATGCCTGTCAAATATATTTTATCTCACCTGGATAAAAATATGTAGAGCCCATTGCTCATGATTTGAGTTGTATTCATGCAGATGGATAGTTGCATTAGGTTCAGTGAAAGCATTTGGGCGAGTACATAATGCTTCATGTGATCAAGGATTGCAGAACTGATCCCTAAGAGTCAAGCTTTAAACATGACACTTTTTAATGGAGTAAATCAATAGATATAATGGGTAGCTTGAGAACCAACAGCAAAATATCGCCCTGTTTTCAGTTAGGGAGGGAAGGCTGCCCAGTTCCTTAGAACAGAAGAGACCTAAAAGAATGGTGCTTACTTTTGTCCATTCTGGGTGGAAAGATCATATTAAAAATAAATATACTGCCATATTTCTTATTTGTGTTCCAACGACGTATTGTGTAATTGGTTTAGCTTTTTTTTAAAAAATAAAATAAATTGCGACTCTCGATTTCAGACTTGTCAAAAAATCTGACTTATGCTTTGCTTCCTGAGCCTTTGCAAGTCAGTAGCTGCAGCTCCATCATCACTTTATAGTTTTTTGTAATTCTACTGCTAGATAAATGTTCTTCCATTCTGACCTGCTCTTATCCAGCCTAGATACGCTTCAGGATCTCGCTGTTCCTTTGCCTGAGTTCTTTGTAGGTTTGGGCATTCCGTAGTCAGCTCTGGAGGACCTCTGGTTTTCTTTTTCTTGGGAATACAGGAAAGCAAAGACCCTCAACTAGGCCTGTGTTTCATCAGCCATTTATGTGAATACATACATAGGTACTGGACTCATCTTACAGTGAGCACCATTGCTTAGAATTCCTGTCACATTGGATGCTTTTAGACGGATGGGCTGCCCCAGTGTTGGCCATGCCAGTTCACTTCATCCCCGGGCTGGCCTGTCCATCTAAAGGCGCTCTGCCAGATGTGGAAGCAGAGCAGGCGCTGACTGCTCTGGACCTGACCTACTTGCAGCGCTCTGGAACATCCTGAAGCAGGCCTGCCAGACCTAGGACCTTGGCCTGCTGCACAGCTGCTGTCCATCTGCTCGGCAGACCCCGGCTGCCATTGGAAGTCACCCTTGCTTGAGTGTCGTATTTTTGTTGCTCGACTCTAAGACTTTTGGTCGTCCGTTAACTGGGCAACAGCATACAGTTGCATGCACCAGCCTAGAGCATCAGGCAATCTAACTGCTCAGGCAACTATGGCTGAGGCAACCACTGGGTCTTTCTAAAAGGGACCCAGATGGGGCTGCAAGTGGGCAGACACGGAGGGTGCCCCCCTGGAGTAGCTCCAGAGGCAGGCAGCCTCCGTGTCCATATGTTTACACCCAGAGTGTTTCAGTTTTTCTAAGTCCATAACTCTCAACAGTTGAGTGAAAACTATGCATCTAGAAATGGAGGAGGGGACACTCTGCCACCTCTCGCCATCTGACATGCTGTTGTTGCTGCAAGAAATAGCCTTATTCTACTGTAGCTTTGGGGAACCTTTTTTTGTCGTGGGGTCAAGTTGGCAATTTAAAATTGGCCAGTGGCCTACACCAAAAAATAAATAAATGGGGGAGGACTTTGCTGCGCCCCACCAATCAGCTGTTTGGTAGGAAGGAGCAGTCCTTCCTGGTGAGAGAGGGTGAAAACAGACCACCCTTTAATCACCCTTGGTGGTCATTTATGCATGTTTTAGGGCAGCATAGGGCACCAATACAGCCCTGCAACATGCATAAATAACCACCAAGGGTGGTTAAAGGGTGGTTAGCGTCATGTCTGTTTTCACCCAGAGATGCTAGGACTCTTATTGATTCCCAGTAGGAAGCAGTTGAGCGCTCCCTACCCACCACTCCAGCCTCTTGGACACCACTCTCCTGATGGTAAGCCATATCAGTGACAACCATGGAGGAACTGGGTTGGGTCACATTTAGTGCAAAATGGGTCTGTGTTTGCCCCATATGCTAGAAGCTCCCCCTCTCTGTTCTGTCCATATTTGAATTTGCCTGGCAGCTGGAGGTAATGGTAGCAGCTCTACCCTCTCTCCCAGCTGCTGGGAAATTCAAATGCCAGCGAGCATCAGAGTGCCAGTGGGCAGCCCCTGAGGCATGGACTGTCCTTGTCTCCCAAATTCAGGGAAAGATGTGCCCCTTTGTTTGTACGCCACAAATCTCATTGCTGTGCTCTCTTTAGCATTTATGACATTTCTTTTTCATGACACACTGAGGAAAGATGCTGAGTGAGAAGCCATCTGAGGCACGCAGAGGTGTTGATGGAGAATGGAGAAGATCGGTTTGGCAGTATTGTTTTCAGTCAGCAGGAGGCTCTTTCCCTTGGAAGACCAATGGCAGTCGCCCTTGCTTGAGTGTTCCTATTTTTGTTGCTTGACTCTAAGACTAAGTATTATGGGAATTTAGTGAGTGATCAAGTTCAAGGGAAACAGGGAATCCATGTGTTTCAATAAATATTCTCTATCTCTATGCCAAGCTCAAGAAAAAGCACTTTCTCCTCCTCTGCCTGGAAGTAGGAGATGATGTATTTTTATCTTCTTGAACACATGCTAGTCCACCTGGTTTCCATCACAAATTTCTGTTCATTACATTTCTAGCTGACCTGGATAGGTGCTTTCCATTTATTTAATGATGTGCCTCTGAGTACACTAATCTGTTTTAAGCTACACAACTATTAAGATGTGTCTGTATTTTTGCTACAGTGCCTCTCCTTTTCATTTCTGTTTTGTTGCATTTATAACTGGAAGCCTTAATTAAATATTGTGCTTCACATGTGTTACCTGTTACCAAGGCAATATTGTCTTTAAATCTGAGCAGGTGGAATTGCTTTCTTTTTATCTCAAGTGCTCTGTTTTGATCTCAGATCTGCACCTGCTTAGCAACAAAGAGACACATATGTTCAAGGAGCGGGCCACAACCTCTACTAATGCTGAACAGGGAGGCTACTATCCTCAAAGAGGATGAGTAGAATTCAACTTGTTTAGTATGTTCAGCAAGATCCTCTTACAAGGACTTCAGATCATGCAGGAATATACTTGTTTTGAATGCCAAGCCAACACAGTGGAATTCACTTAAGTAGAACTTGCATAACTTGAATTTCTGGATAAGCCCAATTAATCTGGTTTCCCTGGCTCCAGGTTGACAGAGATCCATTGCTGCTTGATTTGGATAAGTTTATTTTATTTATTTATTTATTTTACAGATTTATATCCCGCCCCCCTCCTGCAACGCAGCTCGGGGCGGCTAACAACAATAAAAACACTTAAAATCAATTAAAATACAAATATAAAATACATCAATAAAACAGGGCAAAAACAATACTAAGTAAATACATAGGTGGGGGATTAAAAATCACCCCCCCCACCCTCCCTCCCGAAGGCCTGGGCAAACAGCCAGGTCTTACAGTTCCGCCGAAATGTCAAAAGGCTCGGGGCCAGGCGAGCTTCCTCCGGAAGGGAGTTCCACAGCCGCGGCCCTACCACCGAGAATGCTCGCTCCATCGTGGCCCCCCGCTTGACACGGGGGACCTCCAGGAGGGCACCCCCGGCAGACCGCAGGAGCCGTTCCGGGGCGCGAAGGGCGAGGCGGTCCCTAAGGTATGAGGGGCCAAGGCCGTATAGGGCTTTATAGATCATCACTAGGACCTTGAACTTGGCCCGGCACACTATCGGCAGCCAGTGCAGCGCTCGGAGCACCGGTGTAATGTGCTCCCGGCGACCCGTCCCCGTAAGAAGACGAGCCGCCGCATTCTGCACCAGCTGCAGCCTCCGGGCCAAGAACAAGGGAAGCCCCACGTAGAGCGCGTTGCAGTAGTCGAGCCGCGAGGTGACGAAGGCATGGATGAGGGAGGCCAGGTCCGGGCCAGAGACATACGGACGCAGCCTACGTACCAGATAAAGCTGGCGGAAGGCAGCCTTAGCGACTGCCTCCACCTGCCGCTCCAGCCGCAGGTCTGCGTCCAATATGACCCCCAGACTCCGGACCTGCTGAGCTACAGGGGGGCAAACCCCCCCAACCAGGGGGGCCACCACCCCCTTCGCCCTCCCCACCACCATCACCTCCGTCTTATCTGGGTTGAGCTTCAGTCTGCTCCGCCGCATCCAATCCGCCACGGCCTCCAAACATTGGGATAGCACCGAGACAGCAGGGTCTGGGTCAGTAGAAAACGAGA
Organism: Sphenodon punctatus; assembly: GCA_003113815.1. NCBI lineage: Eukaryota > Metazoa > Chordata > Lepidosauria > Sphenodontia > Sphenodontidae > Sphenodon > Sphenodon punctatus. The sequence goes on along the minus strand of QEPC01014730.1, from coordinate 1,904,397 downwards.
GGTACAGCTGAGTATCATCAGCATACTGGTGACATCGCACCCCGAACCCTCTCACGACCTCCCCCAAGGGCTGCATATAGATGTTAAATAATAATGGAGACAAGATCGATCCCTGCGGAACGCCACACGGTAAGGCGCGGGGGCTCGATGTTTCCTCCCCCAACACCACCCGCTGGCTCCTCCCCGAGAGGAATGAACGGAACCATTCAAGAACAGTCCCGTCCAGACCCCCCCGGTCACGCAGTCGTCTCAACAGCAGCCCATGGTCCACGGTGTCAAAAGCGGCCGAGAGATCGAGCAGGATGAGAAATGTCGAACATCCCGCATCCATCTCCCGGCGGAGGTCGTCCACCAAGGCCACCAACGCCGTCTCGGTGCCATAGCCGGGGCGGAACCCAGATTGAAAAGGGTCAAGGAGCCCGATATTATCTAGATGACCCTGGAGCTGGAGCGCCACTGCCCGCTCAATAACCTTCCCTAAAAAGGGAAGGTTAGAGACAGGTCGGTAGCTGGCGAGCGCGTCTACGTCCAACGATGGTTTTTTCAGCAGGGGGCGCACCACAGCCTCTTTTAAGCAAGGCGACAGCCTCCCCTGCCGAAGGGACGCATTCACCACCCTCGCCAGCACCGTCCCCAACGTCTCCCCGGAAGCTTTTATTAACCAGGACGGGCATGGATCTAGTTGACAACACGTGGCCCTCACAGACCCCAGGACATCCACCACATCGGCTGGCGTTGCAGTCTAAGCTTTGATAACCTGATTTTAAGTATACCCACCCAGCTAAAAATGTTAGGACCTATTAATGGTTTCAATTCTGTATATAGCAGGTAGGGTGGCCATACCTCCCCTTTAAAAGAGGGCACTTATGAAAAATACATGGTGCAGGGCTGCACTGGAACCAGTGCAGCCCTGTAACATGTATTTTTCATAAGCATCCTCTTTTAAAGGGGAGGTATGGCCACTCTAATAGCAGGGCATGTCTCAAGTCAGGCAGGCTGGAGATGGGCATTAGGGAACATCCGTTCTTTCTCCAGCTCCCTCTCCACTGACTGGCAGACTCACACTGACAGCCAGGCAGAGATGTGTGTGTGTTGTCCTGTCAGTTCTGATACTGGGAATCTCAGGCAGGCTACAGAGACAGTGAGCACCAGGTTTCCCTGTTTCCAGTCCACCAAGACTCCAAGAGACTGACAAGGTCACAGAGAGAAAGCGAGAGCTCTGTCCTGCTGTCTGTTCTGACTCTTTCCTTCGGAGAGGAGGGAAAGGGACAAGAGATGGAGATGGAGCCAGGTTCAAGGTATTGGTGTTAATCTAGAAGGCCCTTCACGGTCTGGGCCCCTCGTACCTCAGAGACCGCCTCGCCCTCCGTGCCCCAGAGTGGCTCCTACGGTCCGCCGGGGGTGCCTTTTTGGAGGTCCCCCCATGTTAAGCAGGGGGCCACAATGGAGAGGGCATTCACGGTGGCCGCGCCGCGCCTTTGGAATTCCCTCTCGGAGGAAGCTCACGTGGCCCCAAGCGTTTTAACATTCCGGTGAGTTTGCAAAACCTGGCTGTTCGCTCAGGCCGTTGGGGAGGGGGTAGTGTGGGGGGGGAGGGGCCTTTATCTTCCTCCATCCTTATTTCTTGTATTAATCATTTTTGTGCTACCCTGGTTTTAATTGTAATTTTATTAGTGTTTTAAAAATATTTTATAATTGTATTTTTATATATATATTTTTAGATTGTTAGCTGCCCCGAGCTGTTTTCAGGAGGGGCGGGATAGAAATTTGATAAAATAAAATAAATAAATAAAACAAATAAATCCATTACTGATGGCTGGCCTTCCCTGGGATGACTGACCCAGCCCCCCACCCCCTGCCCCCTCACTACTTTCTCCATTTCTGCCTCACAGCGGCCTCTGTTTTCTTAGAGCAGGGTTCAGGGGCCTCCATTCCTTCCTAGTGAGGCCTCAAACACGACCAACTCTATGGCCCCATGGAAGGTACCCTGGAGGGAGCAGGGCCACAGCGGAGGGGCCACCAGGGGCTCCACATTTTATCTTAGCCCTGCGCCTTGCTGCTAGGTTCTCATGCGGCCTAGCAGGACAGTGTTATGGCACACGTATGGCAAAAGGGACATGTTGTAGTGCATTCCTCGGGGGTTTTCAAATGAGAAAAGCAGTGGGGGGTGGGGCGGGGACTGTGGCCACTGCATGGTTCTGTCACAGAGCATTCATGCAGGTGGAGTACGTGGGGAGTGAGTCAACCAAGCGGCTCCCAGCATGGCTTCTGTGGCCACGGCCACTGCACACTTGGCTGTCCCCGCACATGGCTCTGTGCACGGCCAATTTAGAGATGGGGATTTTGGTTTGGGATTCATCTGTAACTCCCCTTAACCAAAATGGTGGTGACATTATTTTGGCTGCCACTGTTTTGGTTAAGAGCAGTAGCCATTTTGTGAAGGCGCAACCTGGAGCAGGGAGGAGGAGACTGTGGTAAGGGAGCCTGCCGGAACCCCCACGGCAGCAGCGGTGATTCAATCAAGCCCTCCAAGACTGGTAAGTCCACTGGTAAGTCCTGGGTGATGGGGGGAAATCTGACCTCCACGAGATGAGGGTGGGGGGGAACGTATGGTCAGAATGGCCTGGCGGACATTTGTGCATGCACAAGGTTTGGTTTTGTTTTTAAAAAAAATCATTTTAATGGCTCTAATAGATTTGAAATATGAAACTGTAATTAAATCCATAAAAAGCAAAATGAAAAAAACCCTGAAACTGGAATTTCCTCCAGTGGCCTACACCTAGTTGCCAGAGTGGGTGCTCTGCGGCCAACGGGAGTGCACATCTGGCTGCTCCACCTTCAGGCTGGCAGTCCGGTCCATGGCTTCTGGATGGCCATTCAGGGCAGCATCTTCTTTGAAAACACCCCTTGTTGTGTGAAGAACCCACAGGCTCGTCCTGGATCAGACAAGGCTGAAACCTGTAACATCCTGTTGCTCAATGTACAAGATAAAACAAACAAACAGAAAACCCCAAATAAACATGATCTTCAATGCAGGAAGATTCTTTCTTCAGAGTCATATTGCTCCCATCTGTTACTCGACACGACCAGCTGCCGGGCCTCCCTGCGCGCACACACACCCATACTAGCGTAAATAAGCTGTCCCTTCACCCTACCTTCTGCTGTAGGAGCTGTTTCTTCACTGTGCTACCCCAAGGTCTTTAAAAGAGCTTCCTTGTGCAAGAGATGAACTCTACACAGATAAGAAGCACCAGTTCTGTTACTCTAGCATGAAAATAATGATGGCAGACTTAGACCACTTTCACACTTGATGGTCCGTGCTTGTTTTGGCTCTGGGAAAGAATCCAGACGCCAACAACACATGTGAGGGGTTTGTCGGGCCCCCCCTCCCATGTGCGGCTTTGCCAGCAATCATCCGAGAGAGTGCAGGGTAGGGGCAATCTGGTCTGCAATCTCCCGGATGATCGCTGGCAAAGCCACGTGGGGGGGTGGGGGGACTAACCCTGTGCATGTTTTGGCTTCTGGATTCTTTACCAGAGCCAAAACGCCAAAACATGTGCGGAACTAGGGTTGCCACCTATGCAAATTGATGCCTTAGGCACCAGTGCAGGGCCCTGCAATGTGTATTTTTCATAAGTGTTCCTTAAAAAATTGCATAGGTGGCAACCCTGTGCGGAACGTCAGGTCTAAGACTTTGTTGACTCTTTATTTGGGGGCCAGGGTGGGGGAGGTAGCTAATCTACTTTGCTTTAAATTCCACCCCACTGTGTGTTTGTAGCTCAGTAAGGACTGGTTAAACTGAAAAGGTAGCTGCCATGAATTAAAGGGAAACAGGTACTCCAGAATAGCTTGCTTACTCCAGGGGTAAGTGATCATGTGAACACAGAAAGAGTTTTTATTGTGTGTGTTGAATCAGTTAATACCTAATATGCATCAGTCTACACAACCATTTACCTTTGGTGGAGCAGGAGGAGCAGGATAGGAAATAGTATTAAATAAAATAAAAATAAATAAACATAAAATGTGCCACACTGGGTCGAATCCAATGGTCCATCAAGCCCAGCATCTAGTATCCTCCTACAGTGGCCGCCCTTTGTTGCTTTGGAAACATGAGCAGGTCATAATGGAGTGATCCATTCTCTGCTCCTCGCTGTTCTCCAACAAAACCGGTGGGAGGATCCTTGTTATAACTTTGGGTGAAAACAGACGTGCAGGTAGCACGGCGGGCTCCTGGCCTGAAGCAGGGCAGGAGACAGAGGCTGCTACTCTTCAGTTCAGAAAGGAGCACTGAACTAATGTACCTGCACCTAGGGAGCCATCCTGAGGCCTTCACGCCGTGGGTGGGAGGGGCGCAAAGTACGTGCAGACGGATGGCCCCACCCCACTCCCAGCTCCCTGCCACTGGCATGACGGGCTGCCATGGTGCCCAGGTATCCCCACCCTGCGGCAAGGATGACATAGTCAAACACCCGGAGCTTTTCCGGGTGATAAAAGGTTTGGTCAGTCCTGCCTGCCTCCACTTAGACCTGGAGCAATCCAGTGACCGCTGTGACCAGTTTATCGAATACTTTGTAGATAAGATCGCTCGCATCCGTCACGATTTCGGTATCACAGTTATCACAGAGGATCAGCTTGGGACTATGGTCCTGTCCTGTTTTGTGGGATCAGTTTCAGATGGTGGTGCCTGCCGTTGTGTCAGATGTGGGCCCATTACAGCCCCCAACCAGGTAGGTGGCTGCCCAGGAATCATGGGCCCAGAAGGAACCAGGACCGCAGTCTGGGCCCAAGGGCCACCTAGGCGGGCCATAGCAGGTCATACCAGGCAAGCATGTGTGTTCATGCCACCATCCTGGCCATGGCATGGGGGTTGCCATGGCTGCCCATCATGGCAGGGGGAGGGGCACCAGCCACAACATTGGAGCAGGGCCAGTCAGCCAGCCTCACGTCTCTTCCAGCCCTCCCTTCCCCAGCCTGGTTGATCAGAAAGAACATGTTATTTGTTCTGTCATGGAGAAAATCAACCCTTCTGATAAGCAGGAGGGCTCTGGGCTTATGTACATACAGAGAAAAAGAGGGGTTAAGAGAAAGGCACCACGAAACGTGTCAGGTGGGACCACCTCGAGCCCATAAAAGAAAGGCTCTGCAGAGGGGACCACGCACGAAGTGGGGAAGGCTCCATGAAAGAGGAGACGTGCTACTATAAGCAAGGGTGATATCTTTTAATCAACATGACTTTTATTCACCGTGGACCCGAGGAATGCACCAAATCTGAACTAGACCTGTTTCATGTAGCCCCCATGCAAACCAGCATCGAGAAGAGTATGTACATCAAGATCCCTCCCTCTCAGCTGTGGGAGAGACAGCCCCTCTTGATTTTTTTCATAGCTGGAAATGTAATAGACTATTTGGATTTGAACAACATGTTACTTTACCTCACCTGTAACATTGTCAAGGAAAATGGAGCCAGTCTCGATGCAGACACTGAAGTGGGTTTGATGAACTATCCCGTGGCCTCTATGTTCATTCAGTCAACTGGATGTCACACTGGGGGATCGCCTCATTAGCCAGAGCAACAACTGCTACCCTTACAGGGCATTCATAGAATATGTGCTCAATTACGGAAGAGATGCCCTCTCTACACAATTTTCTGCAGGCCTGTTTTACAAAAACACTGCTGGCCAACACGAAGTGACAGATTTGGAGGTGGGTAACGAGGGTTTTAAGAAGAGGGCACACCTAACCAGAAAGAGCAGAAAAGTTGAGCTGCTGGGTCCCCTCCGCAATGATCTGTTTTTTTCAAGAAAAACTATTATTAAATGGGGTGGATGTTAAAATAAAAATGATTCAGAGGAAAGAAACTTTCTGCCTCATGAGTAATGAGCCTGCCAGGTGGTACAAGTTGCAGCTTCTAAACGCCTCGCTTTTTGTGAAAAAAGTACGAGTGGCACCAGAAATTTGCCTAGGACATGCTGAGGTCCTGCTTACCTCCAATGCTAAATACCCTGTGGATCGGGTGGGCATGAAAGTGTTCAGCATTCCTGCCAGCAGATGTGTCAGTAATCAGGAGAATCTGTTTCTGGGGCAACACCCCAAGCTGCTGGTTCTTTCTTTTCTTGACAATGATGCACACAGTGAAAATTATGCAAAGAACCACTTTCATTTCAAACACTATGATATTAATTTTGTGGCGCTCTATGTGAATGAAGAGCAGATTTCGGCCAAGCCATTGCAACTGGACTTTGCAGCTGGAAACTGTGTGAGGAAATACATGACTTTGGTACAAACCTCTGGCAAACACATGAAAGACCATGCCCTCCTCATCAACTGTGAGGAGTTTGCACAGGGGTACACACTGTTTGCCTTTAATCTGCCTCCAGATCAGGAAGGTGGCGATCATTACTCACTAATTAAAAATGGAAACTTTTCTTTTGAATTAATTGTGGTGGTTGCTCCATCATTTGCAACTTTTGCCCCCTTTTCCCTGTTTGGTCTTTAGGGGGTTGCCCCTTGCGGTGGGAGCTTTGCCTCTCTACCTTTTTTTGACAGACCATGTTCAGATTCCTCTGCTTAGAGCAGAATACCATTGCTCTTGCACCTCCTGACAATTACCAGAGGTATGCAAAAAGATTTTCAAGCCCTTCCATTCAGTGGCTTTTGTTTATAGAGCACAAAGAAAAAATCCCAATTTGACACGCTCTGCAGGGTGGAGAATTTAAAGTGGGGCCATTTTGGTTAGATGGGTATGGTGTCATTAATGCGGAAAAAACAGCCTTTGAATTAAATGAGTGTTTTTATCATGGGGGTGTGAAATGCTATGCAACAGGGACTGTGAACCCATTGATGGGGTCCACTTATGGTTCTCTTGCTTACCTGACCCAGAATAAGAAAGATTTTCTCAGGGCTAATGGTTTTGTAGTCAGATCCCTCTGGGAACATGAGTGGAGGGCTATGCTGGAGACAGAGCATGAGTTGCAAGAATTTCTTAGAGCTAGTGGGATGCCCCAGCCCTTGCTACATAGGGATGCTCTGTACGGGGGGGGAGAACAAATGCTATATCTCTATATTACCTAACGGCTCCCAGGGAAGAGGTGCAGTATTATGATTTTACTAGTCTGTATTCGTATGTGAATAAGACCAAAGAATACCCCATTGGACATCCCACCATTGTTTGTAAAAATTTTGGCCGTCTATCTGACTAAATATCTGACTATTTTGGTCTTGTCAAAGTCAAAGTGTACCCTCCATGAGCTCTCTTCTTCTCTGTGTTACCTGTGTGGGTAGGAAGGAAGCTCACGTTCCCGCTGTGCGGGTTGTGCATGGAGACCATGCAGAAAACCCCCTGCTCGCACACAGAGGAGGAGAGAGGGCTGGAGGGGACATGGGCCACCATCGAGTTGACTGTTGCTCTGCAGAAGGATTACAGGGTGGGAAAAAACTTCGCAGTCTGGCACTTTGCAAACAAGAGTGATAACCTGTTTGTAGAATACATCAATATGCATCTCCATCATAAACAGGAGGCCTCCGGCTATCCCAGCGAGAAGCAACAGGCTAGCTATGTTGAGGAGTACTATAGGAAAGAAGGGGGGTTATTTCTTCTTGTGAGTTCTTGGGGGAGGAGCCTGTGTGTGCTGGAAGGAGCACTGTCTTTACCATGAGACAGACTCTGTCATATAAGTGAGCTGCAAGGGGGAGTGGGATCCTCCTCTCGGTGACTACTTAGGAGAACTGATGAGCGAACTCCCCCCAGATCAGTACATCATAGAATATGCTTCAGGAGGTCCTAAAACGTATGGGTACAAGTTGGCTAATGGTAAAGTGTGCATGAAGGTGAAGGGGATTACACTGAACAGCTCCAATACTGAAAAAGTCAATTTTTAGAGTTTGAAAGATCTGGTTTGGGACTATCGGGCAGGAAAAAAGAAGCTAAAAAGATAACAATTCAACAACCTTCCATAGTAAGACACAAAAAATGCTTTCAAATAGAGACAAAGACTCCTAGGAAAACACAGATAGTGGTGTACGATAAGAGGGTGCTTAGAGAAGACTACCGTAGTCTTCCCTATGGATATTAACCATGGACACTAGGTAGCAGCACCCTTTCTCAGCCATTCTGGCCGGTCCTAGTAACTGTGGGAAAAGCTATTTTATAAAAAAGGTCTTGGATCATGCTGATAGTTTATTTTCTGTTACTGCAGAGTGCCTATCAAAGCTCAACTCCAGTTGTTACAGGGGGCACAATGCCTATAAGGCTGCAGGGTGAGACTTCTTTCATAATGGATAGTTTATCCCTTTCTTCAACAGTAATTCAGCTTTATTCTGCCAAAGGTGATAACGTGGGAAGCTCAGAAAAAGGCCTGGGAACTTTGTGTACCTTAGAGCCTGTCCAGCATTCAGGGGTTGTGGAGCAAGACATGTTAGGCTATTGCACTAGTGATCCCCAATGACTAAATGAGGTAATAGTACCCAATTATAGCTTCCTATCCTGGAATATTGGAGGATGGAAAGCTCGCATGCGGGACAAAGGGTTCCTTGATTTCCTACTAAGGTTTGATATCATCCTGCTCCAGCAAACATGGCTTCTGGAGGACCTGAATTCTATTGTTTTACCAGGATTTAATGTTAACGTGGTAGAGGCTTCTGCCACGCCAAGACAGGGCAGACCTAGTGGTGGTCTAATGCTTTTAACTTCTTCTAATATTAAAGTTGTTCAAATTGATGTGTATAAATCAAATTTTGGATTGTATCTTTGCTCATTGCCCTCTGGGCTTAATCTTCTAGTAGGAGCTATTTATATCCCTCCAAAAAATTCTAAATATTTCGATCCTGACCTATGCCTATGTTGCATCGAATTATCTCTAATGCTGCAATTAAACATCCTGATGCATGTCTCCTAATTGGTGGGGACTTTAATGTATGATCGGGAAACTTGTCAAGGAAAACCAATGACTCTGCTTTAGCCTTCCCATCCCCTCCCCGCGAGTCCCAAGACCATATTGTGAGTTCTGGAATAGAAAATATGTTAGATCTTATTACCCTTTTGGATCTGGAAATAGTTAATGGCTGGGTTGAGGTAGATTTTGATGGCCATTTTACCTTTCACTCTCAGAACGGGTCCAGTGTGATCGACTATTTCCTCCTTTCAGCCCCTTTTTTTCAGAACATCTTGAATATGTCTGTTATTCCTAGGGGTGAATCTTGTCATTTTCCAATTAGTATTAAGATGAATGATCCTATAATTAGTTACTCTGTTGCACGGACCTCGAATCCGTTTTCCATACAATCTAATCTAAGGAATCGGCCTGTCAAATGGTTGGAACAGCATACCCTACAATTTATTGACTGGACTAAGCTCCCCCAGACTATGGACTTTCTTTCTAGCATGGTTTCTGAAAGTCTGGAATGGGTAACTAGAGATAAAACAATAATTCAGATGTTGAAGCCTTTAGTAGTTGTAGATGGAAGTAGGTGGAAAAAGACCTCTACTTTTGGTGGGTACTCTAACTAGTATGATAGGGAGTGTAGACAGGCAAGAGCTGGTTTATCACAGCAGGCTCGTATAGTCAAAAGGAACCCTACTCGCTTGGCGAGACTACAACTTCAAACAGTTAGGAAAAGCTATTATGAGCTTTTCTCCCAAAAGTGATCTGCCTTTCAGTTAAAACAGTGGGCTTTTCCTCATAAAGTAGCTTCTGCTCAAGATGCTAAGAAATTTTGGGGACTTCTTCGGCAGCTATCTTATAAGGCCAAGAAATTCTCCCTACCCTCTATTCATCCGTCTATATGGGAGAATTTTTACCAGACACTATTTGCGTTTCCCCAGAATGCCTCTTTTTCAATTCAAGTAGCTTCTAACAACTGGTTTAAATTGTGGCCTCCTGTAACTCCTGATGAGATCCTGGATCTTATTGCCAAAGTGAAATCCGGGAAGGCACCAGGTCCTGATATGATCCCCCCAGAACTCTTAAAATGCCACCCTCAGCGGTGGGCAAATTTTCTTGCACCTATTTTTACTTCAATTAATAATTCTGGAATATCTCCTAAGATGTGGTTAAATAGTATCTTGCCTATCTATAAAAAAGGAGATCCGGCGCTCCCTAGTAATTTTCACCCAATCAGTTTATTGAGTAGTATCGGTAAATTATTTGTGAGGATTTTACTCAATAAAGTAAGAAGTTGGCTAGAGACCAACAATTTAATTGTGCCAGAGCAGGCTGGGTTCTGCTAAGGGCGCTCTACGACTGACCATATACTGGTACTATCGGCTATATTACCAAAATATACTTTACATCGTCGAAAACTTTACTTATGTTTTGTGGACTTAGAAAAAGGTTTCAATTTAATATCAATGGAGCGCCTTTGGGTTAAACTAAGTAACACCTCGATGGACCCACATTTGCTTTTCCTGCTGGTCAAGCTTCATAATGACAATTATCTTCAAGTTAGATATAATCCTAGTTATTCTCTCACCCGGCAGATTCCTATATGCTGTGGTGTTAGACAAGGCTGCCTTTTGGCTCCAGCATTGTTCAATATTTACATGAACAATGTAGTGGACCATATGAGATCAATTGACATATATGCTCCGACGATAGGAGATAGGCGCATTCCCATTATGCTTTATGCTGATGATACGGTCATCTTATCTCAGTCTCCTATTGGATTAAGGCGAGCCCTTCAGCACTACAATACTTTTTGCAAAACTGAATTACTTAAGATCAATTACACCAAAACTAAAGTTCTGATAGTTGCAGCCAAAGCAGTTCGCAAACAGTACTCTTGGCACATTAATGGGAATGATCTTGAACAAGTTCATTCGTTTAAATATCTGGGGGATCTATTTTTCTGCTGCTTTGAATTGGAATTTACATTTCAAGCAAATAAAGGCCACAGCTAAGTGAGCAACAGCAGCCATAATACGATTCTTTTTTGACCCAGGAGGGAAATTAGTGCTTCCAGCCCTTCGCTTATTTAGAGCGAAAGTACCTAGCCAGATTTTCTACTCCTTCCCTTATTGTTCCTTAACAAGATGGAGAGTATTCAAAACTCTTTTCTTTGTACTATCTTAGGTGTACCACAGGGAACCCCCCAGGTTCTCACAAGAGCTGAGATGCATTCCCAATCCTTGCTTGTTGTGGCATTACTTTCGATTATAAATTATTGGATCAAGGCTGTCCTTTTCCCTTCCAGCTCTAACACATTATTATGCTTGGCATTGTAGGGTGGACTCCTGTGTCATTGGACTATGGTCTTTGAACAGGAGGTCTTGAAGCTGGGGTTTTCGGTTCCTTTTTTGCTAGGCCTGGGATTAAACCAATCCCGAAATATTTTAAAGAGAAGAATTCTGGACTAATTGATTCAGGTAGAAGAGCTGTTAGTATCTACCCAGAGGATTGCGCCGCACTATAGATTGCATGATTCTTCCTCTTTGTGCCCTTTTTACCTGTATGAGTGGGTTGACCATGATTTAAGAGTGGCATATACCAGGATTATATTTAATCTATTTCCTTCTGCTTTTGTGGAGGGACGGTTCAACGGAGTCCCAAAGGAACTCAGAGTATGTGCCCTTTGTAAGTCGGGTGAAATTGACTCCGATTTGCATAGCCTCTTAAAATGTTTTGCTTATACGGGCCCACATATTAAATATATGGAAAAAATAATAGCAGACGTACAAACAACACATCTTGATTGGCTAAGATCCAAATTATTTCGCCCATTTGTTTCTGAAATTTCACTGGTGATGGCTAATTTCTGTAGAGCGGCGATTAAAATCAGAGCGTGCAGGCTGGCGATGGGATCTTGAGGAAGAGCCAGCTGATGGCGGGCTCACAGAACCTTCTTTTTTGCTACTCCACTATGATATGGACATTTAGTGGTACTGGGAACTATGAAGTCCCTGGTGTCAGGATTAGTGAGGAGTATATTATATTAATTTATTATTATTATTATTATTATTATTATTAACAAACATTTATATAGCACCAGCAGTGTACCTGGCACTTTACAAAGTAATAAAATAGACATGGTCCCTGCCCCTAGGGCTTACAATCTGAGAGACAGGAGCTGGGGGAGAGACATAGGAAGGGGAACAGAGGGAGAGACAAGGGGTCTAACATTCATGAAGATGACAACTTTCTCTATCACTTTTGGACTGAATTCCTTGAATACACATGCTTTCTCTCACTTATAATTGGGACACCATGCATTTGGATTTACAATAGTCTAGGGACAGTGCTGATGGGAGGTTATTGACTTAAATTTGGTCGCGATTGAGATAGAAGGCTTTTAGTAATTTTAAGTTTGTGTATGGTTGTCTTATGATTAATTCTTTTATAGTTTGGTTTTTGTAGCTTACTCCATAACTCATTGTGAATTGTATTGTATTGTCTGATGTTGAAATTATAATGAAGCTGCTTTTTTTCTTCATTCTGTATTATATTATGTATTGCTCTAGTTCAAAGATCGCAAAGTCTTTGGCCACAATAAACTTTATTATTTATTATTAATTATTATTATTATTGTCTGTTATGCCTGAGAATATTCTATGGTGTTATAGCTGCTGGCAGCCTTTGTATAAAGAATTAGCTTGTAAATATCCTTTTATCAACTTTGTAGATAGTTTGCCTGATACACTGAATGATGATGTGTTGTTACCTACCAATAAAGTCAATTGGGTTGTAGTAGATGATTTGATGGACTGTGCTTCTGAAAATGCTGAGATCGAGAAAGCGTTTATGAAATATTGTCATCACAGAAATTTGTCAATATTCTATATTGTTCAGAACATCTTTAGCCAGGGCAAATGTAGCAGAACTATTAATCTTAACACTAATTTTATCATTTTGTTTAAGAACCCTAGAGATAAATTACAGATTTCTACTCTGGCCTGGCAAATGTATCCTGGAAAGACCATTTTTTTCATGGAGGCCTTTGAAGATGCTACTCAAAAACCTTATGGCTATCTGGTGGTGGCTTTAAATGCTTCTACACCAGAGGCTTACAGACTAAGAACGGGTCTTTTCCCACCAGATTGGTCTGTCACTTACAGTTTAAAAAAATCAAAGTTTGGGAATAAAAGCCACTGATCTTATTACCCACACACCATATGACGCATTTCAGAGCAAGTATGTCAACCCGGCTCAAGAGAAATCTCCCCCTTCTAAAACACCTTGTCAAACTACCTCTTTTGCAACAAAAAGCTATTCTCTGTGCTGCTTCTGACTTAGTGGCTGCCATCTCAGAAACTGCTTTAAATACCTTAAAAGGTAATATTCCTCTCACCCCCAGGCAGCTAAGGGTGTTGAAAAAAGAAATATAAAGACCCTTTCTAATAAGAAAACATCTCTTAAAAGAAAGAGACAGCTGCTGAAACAGAAGGGTGACTTCCTAGGACCTTTGCTTAGCATCGCCATACTTCTGATCACGGGCCTTTTGACTAGACAGTGATGGAATATGCTGAAAAAATGTACTAGGTGTCATCACAACAGCTAGAACAGTTAAGAAGACCTCCTCCCTCTAATGAAAACATCAGAACCGCCGCTAGCCATTCCCTAGATGCGGAAATGAAAGCCATTCCGCACAGGCTCAGTTTGGGTGACTATGAGAAGGCTAAACATTATGCTTCTGTCCTTCAAAAATATTTAACCTTTGCGAGGCAAGAGGAGACAGAAAAAGGCAGACTGATTTTAATGCTTTCCCCCTCAGAAGAGTTGGCCTCTAGCTCCCAACCTGAGCTCCCTCAGGAATCAGACACCGTTACATACGATGTGTTGAGAGGGATAAATAAGCAGAATCAGGCCAATGCGCAGCTTCTGCTGACTAAATTAAAGCAGAATACCGAGCGTGCCTCCTGGGATGACAGCAGTACATTTTTGTACAAAGGCACACCAATAAGAGGGTCTAGCATGCTGGAGCTGGTACGTGCAGCCACACAACAGCACGCTCTTAAGAAACCACCTACCGGATGGGATGCTTTTTTGAGAGCTATGGCCAATGTTAATGTTCCTTCATCTCTAATAAGAAACGCCTCTAACAGAGAGCTTCTAGACTCTATGAAATCAGGCCCTACCTCAACTCTGCCTACCATGCCTGTGTCCCCTCTTCAAGCCTATAGAAGGAAGTCTGGACTGTTTAACTGGCTGTAACATGTTGTTTTACTGTGATGTAGCTGAAATAAACCTTGATTTGAACAAAAAGACACAGACACTGAGTTACTTTTAAAGCCCCCCACAAGGGGCTCGCTTTTATCGTGAATCATGGGTATGAAATTCAGTACAGGAGACATAAGTCTGGGCATGCTGAAACATAGCTGGCATAGTTCAGGGTCTGACCAAGCGGCAATACTTTTTATTTTTTACAAAATTTACCACCATTTGATCATTTTCCGCTAAATTATCAGAATACATTTCTAAAATTTGTTCTAAAGATAAACCTTTGCACTGCTGATGTAGAGAAAAAACACAATGATCGCCGCAAGCCACAGAGGCTGGGTCTTGTAATTGTTTGCATTGAAATACATTCCTACAACCATTCTTTAATGGTTCAAAATTTTTAAAATACTTCTAGGAAACAAAACTCTATCAGGGGACTGTTCGTAAGAGTAAAAAAACTTGCCCTGATTGTGTTCTGTCAGGTAGATTGCGAGCCAATGTTCTCCAGGCTGTGTATGGGTGTGTGTATTGACCCCCAGGCCTACAATCCTTTGTGCTAATCTCCCTTTAGGGAGCCAGTCGCTTGGGAACACATCTAAGAAAGTCTTTCTTGTGTAAGAGTCTGATGATAAAACACATGATAACTGTATGGTGTCCAGGTTACATATAGTCAAACAGTATGTTTCTCCTTTGATTTAGCTCTATCACATTGTCAAAAACAGCATAAATGATCATGTTGATGGGGATGAGTAAGGCTACAGCAAAGCGTATTTCCACCCTCAGGTTTTCTGTCATGAAATGAAATGAAATAAAATAAATAAAATAAAGGAAATAAAATAAAGGAGATGATCTGGTGGAGATGCTTATGAATGCAATACAGAGAGAGTTTTCTTTATTTCATTTCATTTCATTTATTACATCTCTCTTTTTTTGGGGGGGGAGGGAGGGGTCAGCTCTGTTTATGACATATGACCATATATTTCAGCAGGAAGATGAGTAAAGTCCATGTGCCTAGTGAATGCCATCACAGGGAATTGTAACCCATGAGAAAACTGTGATATTTATACAACATTGATCCACCAGTATGGTTTATACAAAATATTTAAGGAGGTATGTGTGATTCAGAGGGGCCAGTGTAACATATAATTGTATCAACTGTTTTCAATGCATTAGCATTTTGGATATGGCCTTTAGTATGATATATATTGGGGGGTTCTTTTCTTCCCAGCATTCAATAGCAACAGTACAAGCCACTGAAGAAGGGGGGCTGCTCCCCCCGAAACGCTTCTGGCGGAGTTTGGATGCTTTGAGAAAGCAGGACAATTGAAAGAACATTTTGCATCATATTGACCTTTTGGGGTCAGCTACATTGTATTTTATTTATCATTGTGAACAGAGTTGAGATATTTGTATTCATTTTATTGTACTGCCCAGGTGGGCAGCAGTATATGCTTATATTTGGGGTTGTCCCAAACTGGATTTACACATATATATGTTTTTATACATAAAGACTTTTCTTTTGAATTAATTGTGGTGGTTGCTCCATCATTTGCAGTCCCCCCCCCTTTTCCCTGTTTGAATCTGAACATGGCTTGACTGACCGAGGCTATAGTTAAATACTGGAAAGGGTCTATATGGTGCTGTTCTACCAGGATGGCACCGTCTTTCATCCCCACCGCCTCCCCTTTTTCCGTCATTTTCATAATTCCACTTCTGTATCGCACACAAGCCTTCCTCAAAATTTTAACATCTTGCTGACAGATTAGGCTAACTCTCTCTGCAGATCAAATTGGCTATTCTTGTTTGTCTCATGCCACACCAGAAAGTCTGCCTTGTCTTCAGGCATCACCCTCACCCTCCGTGCCTCAGAGCGATCCCTTCGGTCCACCAGGGGTGCCTTTTTTGAGGTCCTGCATGTAAAACGGGATGCCACAATGGAGAGGGCATTCTCTGTTGCCTGGCTGCGACTTTGTAACTCCCTCCTGGAGGAATCCCACCTGGCTCCAGATCTGCTGGCTTTTTGCCGAGCCTGCAAGGCCTGGCTGTTTGCTCAGGCCTTCGGAGGGGAGGGTGGGGTAGTTTGGGGATAAACTTGGGGTTTTTTAAAGATTTTTTAATATATTGTTGCACTTTTTAGTATTTTTATTGTATTTTTGTGTATTTTTGGTTATTGTACGCCACCCCAAGATGCCATAGGCATGAGTGGGGCAGCTAATAAATATAAATTAATTAATTAATTAAATAAATAAATAAAATGGTGTCCACCCCATAATAGCTAGGAGTGGGCATGGGTCCTACATAGTTCTGGTTGGTCTTGGTGTTAACAAAATGGGGAAAATACCCCTTGCACTCTTGAAACCACAAGGCTTTTGGAAGCTTGCTAAGTTTAATCGGAATAAAATTATAGGAGTTGATGAAACATCGGCTGAGAACAGACATGACATTAACCACCCTTTAACCACCTTTGGTGGTTATTTATGCATGTTTCAGGGCTGCATAGGGCACCAATACAGCCCTGCAACATGCATAAATAACCTCCAAGAGTGGTTAAAGGGTGGTTAGCCTCATGTCTGTTTTCACCCACCATTGGAAGGCTGGTACTGTTATGCTAAGTAATTTACCCCCCCGAGCTATCAGATCTATTTCAAACTTCTGTTTAACCATCTCTTGCACAATAAAATACGAATCATATCAAGAAGCATTGCAACCAAGATAGCTGTATTTTCGGAACCTGGGGTGCATAAACGCTTTGAGAAAATGTTTAACACACTCTTCCCCCTTAAATTCCCAGGTTTTCTCCCCCTTAAGATCTGTGGAATAAATATAATTTGGCTCATGCACTCCTCTTTCCTGGGAACCTTTTCAGGTTTGTAAAGACAGACCATATAGCATAAGTGAGTGTTTATATCCTGAAGCGGTTGCATGCACTGACTACACTTCCTCCCTTTACATTCATGTATTTTGTCAACATAAGTGTTACATTTGAAGCATTTGATTCTTAACTTGCATTAATTACTGCCTTCCTCTGCCAGAGCCGCATGCCTCTCTAAGCACCCCCTAGACCTGCAAAAGAGCAGACAGCTAGGACATTTAAACTGGCTAGTTCCTGCAACATAGGTGCAAGAGCTGCCTAGGCAGAGATGGCAGCGTCTGCTACAGTTATGTCTATGACTGTAATGTGTATTGCAAAATTCACATAAGCACTTAGCTCCAAAAGGCTTTTTTATGTCCAGAATGCCATAATAATGTTCATCGTGTAGCAACATATAAACAATCTTAACCTGCTTGGGAGAACCTGTTTTATAAATGACCCATACCATACCATCTGTGCGATGCACTACTTCGATGTTAATATTTAAAAAGTTTTCAAAACTTGCAATGTCAGAAAACCTTATTTTTTTCATTTCGTTAAACCCCAACTGCTGATGCTACCACCAGGCCTCCTCTAACACTAGCCCATCTTCAGTATTTTGCCCCATTAATAGTTTCAAAAGACCCCCCGCAAAACAGAGCTTCATTCCTCCAAAGTTAAAATCAATCAGGTGCATCCATTTTTTTTTAAGGTATATCTTCATGTGAAATAGATCTAAGTACTCTATGTGCCACACCCCCAGGATTTTTTTATCACTGTAAGTATTAAGGTCAGCTCCCCTGAAAAAAGAACTTCAGCGTTGCTCTGAATAAAATTTGCCACGTCATCAAAAAATGGGTCAGCACTAAAGGCTTGGTTAGCACGGCTGTTCGAGAAAATTGGACGATTTAGCCCCAGCCTGACAGTCGAAGCTGGATAAAATCATTAGGGGAATTTCTAGTTTGGACCTCCTCTAGAAGCCTCTGTATGCACTCACGCATAGCTAATTCAGCTTCTAAAGGGTTAGCAGCATGGTCAATATTAACAAACCGGAAGCATTTGCCATATAACCTCGCATTAAAATGGTTAATGGGGTAGTCCCACTGTTCACCCTTTGAAGAAATACAGGGGCTGGCTGTTGCACTGATTTCTGCGGTGCAAATTCAGCCCCTTCCTCAATAGAGGCATTGGGGGAACTATCTTCAGAGGGGTCAAAAGACGCAATAGGGGGGCTAGGTTCAATGGGCTCATCCACAATAGAGGCCCCACAGCTATCAGCGATAGAGTCGAAATGGGAGTTCAGTGCTGATGCCGAGACGGTTTCTGAGACTGCGTCCCCAGCTGGTCCAGCAGTAGTCTCAGCTCTGCATTTTCCAGACTATTAAAAAGTATTGCATGCCTTTTAAAATATTTTCTTCAAGCACCAGTATCCCTCACCACTCCTTGAGTGAATGTTATGTCTGTTTTTGAGCCCCCTGCCACTCTGAATGGCTGTAGTAGGCCCTGTAGAGTCCCACTAGCATTAAAATACTGGCTAGTTATCTTTAATTCAGTATATAAGCTATCTGCCAGTTTAACACAGTTTGCGAAGTGGGTAGAGTCTATATCACGCTTAAAAACTTTGCACATAAGGTTTTCACATTTATACTTCAGCTCTTTAAGCTGAGCCCCTTCCCTTTTAACCTTCCATTCTAGTAGCATAAGTTCCTTCTCCTTATTCTTAACATGCCCCGATAGCGCCCCCACCGTTACACATAGATCAAAGACATGTTTGACATTGGCAGAACTAATGTTACTAGCTACATCAGCAGTTTCTTCTTTACTTATTGTTGCAGGAGTGTCATCTAAGTGCTGTGTTCTTTTTTTTTTTTTTTTACCACCTTTGCGTGGAGGTAGAGGGGCGTCAGCACGACGTTTTGCAGTAGACGCGCGGGTTGGTCCTGGTTCCTCTGGATGTACAACTGGTGCAACTGCTGCAGTGGGTATGCGGGGAGGCTCAGGCTGATATGATACCACCGGGGATATGTCGGAGGGTTCCGTATGATCTGACTCTAGTAATAGTGAGGCTACTCTGCCCCAGGCCATATCTGCAGTTAAACAGAGAGATGATTAATGGATCTTTTAAACACACACACACGCAAATCCCCTTTCATTTTAATTTTATTTATTTTATTTTTTACTCACCAGCATCCTGCTCTGTTTCAGCATTATAGCATCTGCCTTTATTTTTAAGAACAGCAGACAATCTTTTATTTATTTATTTATATTTATTTATTTTATAAACTTCTACCCCGCCCCTCCTGCCATGCAGCTCGGGGCGGCTTACAACATCTTAAAATCCAATAAAAACAGTTAAAATAATCATAAATATTATAAAAACAGGGCTAGCAAATCAATCTAAAAACCAAAAATAGGTGGGGGAACTAAAACCCCACACCCTACCCACCCTCCCTCCCAAAGGCCTGGG
>QEPC01014730.1:1861718-1883212 GCA_003113815.1 Sphenodon punctatus | reverse complement strand
TCACCCCTCGGTATCCCCCTCTCACTGGGATACCAAGCCACCCCCCTCCCCACCAACCCTCCCAGTGCTTCCCCCACTCTAACCAGGGGGGGCACTGGGTCTACCCCCCTTTTAACCTCCCTACCTACAACCCCCACCCTACCACCCTAGCCCTGTACAAAAAGAAGCCCACAAAAACAAACAATAGCCCCCTGCCACCCCTTGTGGCCCCGAAGTGCCCCAAAGTTCCGCGCCCTTTGGCCGAGGCCCTTCAGACCGCGAGCCTGCGGCCGCGGCCTGCAGCTCAGCCGCTGTCCCCGGGGCTTTAAGCCCCCAGCTTTTAGGCGGTGAGGGGCTTTCTGGCATTGTCTCGTCTGCAAAAACACAAAAGTAGTTAATACCCCTGTCCCACATTGCATAGAAAAAATCCCTGCTTAATAAGAGAAAGAAAAAAAGAGGCCTACCATCACTATCGCTATCTCCAAACAACTCTCTGGAGGTTAAGTTGGTAATTCCCCTAGAATGTGAGTGTTGATCGGGAAAAAAGGGGCTCTCACTAATTTGCCCTTCTTCTTCTGTCCCCAGATGGGCCTCTCCCCAAAGAATAGAATAAAACACTTACCTTCTTGCAGTCGTGGAGATGTATGTTCAGCCATCTCTCTCCCTTGCTCTACCTACTACCCTTGGTAATCGCTAACAGTGCAAATGGGGAAAAAATGAGAAGGAGAAACAGGTCTGGCCATTTTAAAAAAAAGACAGGCCTTCAAAATAAGAACCAGCTAACTTGCACTCCTAGATCCCCGCTTCCCCTTACAACAAATGTTACCACCCCCTGCAACGTTTCTTATCAAGTGTATTAAATACTCAGTCAGAAGGATCATTATTTCTTTAATCTCATTGCTATTGTGTAGTGTTTATGTGACAACGTGATTGTGTGGTGTTTGTGCAGACTGTGCAGCTGGAGCTAATCTTCCTAGACTTTAGGGTGGCATGGCATACACATTCATACATATTTCTGTTCCCAGGGGTTGGTGCCCAGGAAAGACAGCACTGTGTAGCTGCTTCCTTTAGCCTGGGTTCAGACCCTAATACTGGGTTCTCTGACCCTTATGGTGGGCCGGTTTAACAACACCCCAAGATCATAGGCTAGTTTGTTAATAGAACAGAGTTCACAACACTTTTCAACTGTGACCCTTCATAGTTTTTTTTTTGTAACACACACACACACACACACACACACACACACACACAGAGAGCAGAACGGGGACCCTTGAAATAGGACTACTCCTTTTGAATGAGTATTTTAAATAAGCTGTACCCTTACAGATCCCAAGCTACTCTTCCTGCCAGCGGAGATGGAACTCACCCATAGGGAGCTAGGCTACCATCCCCAAACCCCATGAGCTAATGCTAGCCCCCCATCCCTTAAAGAGATCAGAAGAGTTTCTTACCTGTCCAGGGGGGTTGGGGCAGATGGCTGGGCCCGACTGCAGAGGTTTCCTTGAGTTCGTTGGGGTAGAAGCTGAAGAGCTTTCCTTGAGATCGCTGGTGTAGAAGAAGGTTAGAACATGAAGCTCACAGCCAATGCTAGTGAATTTCAGTTCTGATCTGGAGAGATGCTTCTGGCTTCCTTTATATACTCTTGGTGTGGGGTGTTTACCCCTTCTCCAACTAATCAATGGGTGTGAGGACAGTTATCCATCTCTGGACAACACCCCTCCATCTCTGATGCAGATTGCATTCAATGGAAGTTGACCCATACCTTCTCCGACTAACCAATGGGGGACGCAGGCAGGGAGGCATAGGCGGGCTCATTCTACCCATCTCCGGTTAACCAATGGGCTGGGAACTGGCTGTGGGCTCCCATTCTCAATGCAAATTCCAATTACATCTGCTATGTAGATTTCAACTCCCTGGGAAGATTCAATCAAGGCATTGCTTGAAGACCATGCCCACACCCAACCCTGCATGGAATGTAGCAAACCCCATGCCCTACTTAATCAAAGGAAAGATCCAGTCAAGGCAATGCTTTGAAGACCATGCCCACACCCAACCCTGCATTGTAGCAAACCCCATGCCCTACTTAATCAAAGGAAGTTTGATCATACTCCAGCTCCTGCAAGAAATGTATCAGCCCCAACCAGCTCCATTTCATGTCAAATGTAGTTATAAGGAATCTATTTTTTCTTCAAAATGACTTTAAAATATCTCTTTTTTCACATAGACTGTACAGAAAATCTAAGAGGGGCTAACCAAAGCTCTCCAAAGTTTCCAAAACAGACGGGCTCTGCCAGATCTCCAACCTTTTTTTAAAAAAAATAAAAAATCTCTGTATTTGTTTTAAATTTGAGATGAAGGGGCTACACACAACCATACAGCAGGGATAGTTTCAAGATACAGGGGGCTACTCCAACTCAGTTTCCTTACACAATGCATATAATTTTTTTTCATTTCACTTTTCCATTCATTCCTTATCACATTTTGTAGCAATCTAGTGCTGACTAACTCTTCAAAATGTAAGCCTAACTTTCTTGCTAAAATAAAAAAATGGGGAATTATTTCTGCTTTTTTAAAACTGCTTTCCTTGGGGCTTTTTCTTTTTGTGAAGTGGGCATATTGCCTTTCAGCAAGACTGCTCCTTAAGATTCAGGGCTGATTTTTTTTATTTTGGTAAAGATTACCCTTTCTAAGGGGGATCCTATGCTGTGGGGATTTTGCCAGTTGTGACTGGGGGTGGGGGGCAATGAATCTAACTCTCTCTTCATACTTGTGCATGAGGAGGATGGCAGTACCCTTCCCCTAAAAGGAATGCTGGGTGGAGAAAATTTAGACAGTCTCCACACAAGACGCAGTTGGGAGTTGTCCCATTGAGTACAATAGGAGTGGTGGGGCAGACCCATTCTCTACTTAATCAAAGGAAGTTTGATCATACTCCAGCCCCTGCAAGAAACGTATCAGCCCCAACCAGCTCCATTTCATGGCAAATGTAGCTATAAGGAATCTATTTTTTTTTTTCTTTAAATGACTTTAAAATCTCTCTTTTTCACATAGACTGTACAGAAAATCTAAGAGGGGCTAACCAAACTATGCTTGGGGGGGAGGGCTGCATCTAAATCATGTTTGTTACATCTAAATCATGTTTGTTACATTTTGTTACATTTTGTAGCATTTAATAGTTTCAGAAAAACATGGAATTTTAAAACATAAAAGTCAGTTTTAAATAAAATAATTTTATTTACAGATTTGTGTAATACGGTACAACATCTGTAGGTATGCATCGATGCTCAATTTTCTTGTACACCCCTCTTTTTAAAAAAGGATTTAAACTGGTGTTTTTTAATTATGGTCTGCAGAAATTCTAATATGCGCTTATCCCTCTGCTTCATGAGAGCCTCCAACTCAGTTTCTGGATCCTGGGAGGATTCAACTTTACAGAATAGCAATAGGGTGAGGTTTAAAGTGTCCTGTGTCATACAAAGACAGTTTAAAGAATAGGCTAGCATCATTTGAATGTGAAAGGTAAATTGCAAACATCGGTTATCACATATGAATTTAAGCTTTTGGTTCCTGTCCTCCGTTGTCCAACTGGCACAGTTGTGAGCCAGTTGGGCTGGAGCATTAATAATGCAGCCTTCACAGTCTGCATACAGCTTCTCCCTCAAGCAATATCTTAGAACCCCATAGATTAATGCTCTCACTATACATCTCATGGTTGATTTTAGTTTCGAAGGGGCGACATAATGAGATGTGCAGATTTTCAACCCAAGCTGCTGTTGCAGAATAATATGAGGATCCTGGTTTTCATCCTTCCTCTCAGGACAGAAACACTCTGAACTTTCTGATTGGGGTTTAGCCTCTTTAGGGAGCGGTGTAGGGCCTTCAAACTTTTCTGGAACAAGATTTAAAAGCACTAATGAGCCAGAAGTCTTTTTTACATGGAGCTGTTTTGTGACATTACACCTCTAGACACACAAAGCCCCTTTTAATCCATCTAAAAATCTTTCTTACTTCAGAATTTTGAGCTGGGGTGGCTGTGTTGGGCGGGGGTATGCCTTCTTCTACCAACTCTAGGATGTCCGGGGTCTCAGCGGAACTCTGAATTCCCATATGGCTTACTTCATCATGATGCGGTGTGCTAAAAAGAACCTTTGTCAGAGGCCCGCTCTCACAATCATCCTCTGAACTGGAAATGTAGTGTTTTCTGTATAACTCTCTCACTACCTCTGGAGGCTTAATCAACTCCATAGGCCTCACAGGCATTATATCAGCATGGAAAGCCATTTCAGTTTTTCCGTGTAAGTGGTAGCGATCGACTCCCTGCTCTCTCTGTCAGAAAATGGTGGCCCCCTCTTTCATACCCCTAGGGGCAGGTCTAAAGTTCCACAAACCTTTCCAATTGGTTGCGGGTGGTGTAGTGAGCAGTTTGAGACCTCACATGACCCCCTTCGGCCAATTCTGACTGTGCACACTCCCTTTCACACCCCTAGGTCAAATCTCAGCAATGGGACGGTTGCTCAGAATGGTTCAGCTCAGCCAGCTGAGTTCGTAGAGGGGTTACATGACCTAATAGCTGCAATTCACCCTACCCAAACCCCGCACCTAAAGTTGCTCTGATCCTGACAAAACCCATGCCTACTGGTCCATCTCACTCTCCTGAGTTCATAGGGGCATTACATGGCCCTCTTCAAAGGACCTTGTGGGTTCAGGGAGGCTGGAGCCTCTTTGGTTCCAGCCACCATGACCCACAAGCAGAGCCCGCAAAGTCAAGTGCAAGGACCTTCCGGGTTCAGGGGGGCGGGAACCAAAGAGCATTACCGCCTTCTGCATCACTTCTGCTTACCCATGTCACTTCCATCCCAAGCGGGACTTCCAGCCCCAAGCTGCTGCTGACGTAGGACTGACGTAGGACCCCACATGACCTGTCAAACTGATAATGATCCGTTTGATGACTAGTGTCCCCCTTACTACTGAGGGTGCTCCCAACCTCTGCTGACGTAGGACCCCACATGACCTGTCAAACTGATATCGATCCGTTTGATGACTAGTGTCCCCCTTACTACTGAGGGTGCTCCCAACCTCCACTCCCCCCACCAGGGCCCCCAAAATCTCCACCTCTACCCTTCCGCTGAGGGTGCTCCAAGGGGCTGCAACCAGGGGCGGGTGGGACCCACTGCCCCTCCCTCCATTTTATCTTTGCTCTTTGCCCCTAAGGCCAACCCTGCGTTTCTGAGGGCTTAAAATGGAGTGAGATCAGTCTTAGGTTCCAAGCCCCAGTACTGGGTGATACAGACATTGAACAATAGTCAAGAAATGGGGTAGGGGATCTTTATTTTGCCCAAGTTGAGCTGGCTGGGGTTGAGCATCTATTATATGCATAGGATACCTCTACAATGGTAGACATATCTATCCATAACTATTCCAAATAGAACCCAATCCATCTTGGGGTGGGAGTGGAGAGTCGAGAGGGGCCTTCTAAACCCAGGAACCCCCCAGCATACAAGCCTGTGTACAAGTATAAATGATCCAGGATTAGGACTGTGGAAAAGCACAATCCTCAGATTCTATTTTCAGCTCCTCCCATGCAACTCCATCGTAAATCCTGTTTTCCTGTGGTGTCTCTAAAATCAGATTCTAAATTTGAAATTTGCTGAGCTGGAATTAAGAAAATACTTTGAAAAAATGATTTAAAGTGCTCAGAATGAATATGAATATAGAGGAGACAGAACACATGAAACTTCATCAGCAGAGTCTTTCTTACTCTGCGTATCCTTGAGGGCATCCTGATTACAAGCTGCTATGTTGAACAGAATGAGGCTGTAATAAATAAGCAGCTACGTCACGTAATGCAGGGAAGATAAATTCTGGGAAGCACTTACAACTAAGAAAGCCTTTAGGATTGTAAACAACCCATATGTCTGTCAGAGCTGTCATTCTGCAGCAGCGAGGAAAGGAAACAAAACTTAATTTGTGGCGACGCATCCCCCTGCCTGAAAGCACAAGCCTCCCACTGTTTGCAGCTCGCAATTACGGCTTTGCTTTTACCTTCAAAGCCTCCTGAAATGCTTTTGTGTGCCTTTTTGCATCACAACAAGTTAATTTTATGGTGATGTTTTCTGACATGCACAACGGAAATAAAATTATTGCGGGGTGGGGTGGGGAGAGGAAGGAAGAAAACTGATCACAACGATAATTGTTTTGTGGCACTTAGGCTGAAAGAATGCTAGACACCTTGAGAAAATATAGCTAAAAACCTAATTAATTATAAATGGGCAACTTGCCTGTTCAATCCAAAGAGCCAGGGAAACACCAAGATCCCACTGGCAAAGATGAGAATGGAAGGGAGAAATGGACAATTTCAGTATTTTGTCCTTTTTCTTTCATCCCACTTCAGGACAAAAAGTTAAAATATCAATATTTTTAACAGAAGGAAAGCTTCAGAAAATGTTGAATTAGTTTTCCCCTCCCTGAAACAGAATGTCTTTGGTATAGATAGACCCAATGGAAATGTTTATTGAAAATCATTGTTTACAACAACTGAAAATGACACTGTAAACATATTTTCAAGCAGGATGACTTTCTGGTGGAATTTTTCTAACCAGCTTCAAGAAGCAAAAGTATTAACTAGACCCTGACCTTGTCAAAAACAGCAATTTCAGAGGCTGACTTTCTGCCTTGATGAGTTTCTAGGAGATTTTCTTTTGCTGTAATTGTTAAGTTCTCCAAATGGATGGATGGACATTTTCTGAAGTCTTCATTCACCTAACTTTGTTTCTATTGAAACCAATAACATTTTACAAGTGACTTCAGTGAGCGCAAACAAGTATTGAGCACTTTTGAAAATCCCATGCACCTATGTGCAGGATGTTTCTTTTTAGATCAACAATTCTGATATGCTCCACATATGTATTTTCATCCTTCATGTAGATCATGAGGTTGCATGTTTTGCTTATATTTGTAATAATAATAATACTTTATTATATTGTATAACCCAAAGGTTTTTTACAATCCTATACATACTCACATTCTAATCATAAAACACCATCATACAAATATAAAAAAAAAAAAAATTGCCATGTATTTAAAATATCTAAACTTTATAAAATTACGATATATAAAAGTCGTTCCTAATAAGTTTATAACAATACTCGATTGTCCAATTGTTTACCCCGCAGGGACATTGCATACATACAAAAGGTTGCGACTGCTCGAGATATCATTGAATCCTTGGCATGTCAACTTTTCTGAAATACCACTTCTTGGGGTAGGTAAAGAGCTACCAGTATATATGACCATAAATATCTTTTGTGCAGAACATTATACAATGGGCAACAGAACAAGACGTGATACAAATCTTCAATCTGGTTTTGGGCGCACATTTAACAATATCTATGAGATCGTTCAAGGCCTCAATATCTCCCATCAGTTACAGCTGATGGGAATAATTGAAATCTAAATAGTGTATATGCATGCCTAAGTTGTGGATTATCCCAAATAAATAGATAAGAGTCTTCCAATTTGTCAGGTATCAACCAATCATATCCAGGGGCTATTTTTTGGTCCCGGATTAAAACGGTTGTTGCCTGGAGCTCCTGATCCAGGACCCTTCTTTTGATTAGTTGCTTTGCTGTTGAAAGATCTAATTTACAAAAAAATTCTTCGGAAAATCCTAAATTCTGCACCACTTCCTCTATCTTGACCTTCCACTTAGACAGATGTTGGTCAGTATCCAAAATTTTCCTAAGTGGTGCCATATCCTGTGCCCGAACAACTCCTTTTAACTAGAAATTCATTATATAAATTAATGCTCGCGCCTTCACAGAGGGAACAAGAGTTTTTGCTCACAATAGAGAGGCTGGGGTACCTAACGGAACTCCCAGAATGGATCTTAGGAACTTATTTTGTGGAGCCTCCAATTCATTTAACAAATCTAACCCCCATATAGATACTGCGTACAAAAATTGTCCAAAAACTCTCGACAAATATAATCTCAAGGCCGGAGTGACTTGTTGCCCACCCCTTTTATAATAAAACATTTTTTAAACCGGCTATAGTCTTATTCACTTGTTTTTTAATATAGCTAAAATGATATCACCAATTTCCCCTCGCCACAAAAAAGACTCCTAGAAACTTAAAGGCTTTCACCTGTTCCAATACCACCCCATCCATGAGCCATCTGTGAGGCGATCTGTCTGGCCGTTTACCAGCCAAAAGCACTTTAGTTTTAGCATAATTCACCTCCAGCATTTCCTATTTACAGTAACGGCTGAATCTTTCCAGGGTTCGTCTGAAGCCTATTTTTGTTCTAGACATTAAAACTGCGTCATCTGCATATAATAAAATTGTAATGCTTCTTTGACCAAGTTTTGGGGGGTGAGTAGAATCCTCTCGCATATATGCAACTACATCATTAAAATATATATCAAATAAGGTAGGGGCCAGAATACACCCCTGTCGCACCCCCTTATTTATAGGGAGTGCCTTTGAGAGGGGCAAACTCTTGGAGACACTTATCTTTAATATGTTCTTGCTATGTAACTTTACAATAAGTCAAAGGAGACGAGGGTCCAAAGTAGTACCCTGCAACTTATGCCAGAGCCTATCTCTGCTAACTGAATTGAAAGCCGCACGAAGATCTACAAAACACATAACCTCCAGCGTCTATCCTTCCAACAAGGCCCATACCCTGTATACTTATCAATTAAATGCGACAGGATATGGACCTGATCGACTGCTGAGGAGGCTTTCCGAAAACCTGCCTGCTCCGGCTCTAGGAGGTCCACCACCTCCAACCATGGTTGCAGTTTTAACAACAAGTACTTCACATACAATTTACCAATCAATGATAACAGGCTTATTGGCCTATAATTAGAGGGTATTGTGGGGTCACCCTTCTTATATACAGGCACAACCAGACTAAGAAGCCAATTTATGGGAATCTGGCCTGTTTCATTGATAGCACTTTACTGTTACCACTTTAGTCTGGGCAATTCTCTTAGCTCGGGTCTTTACACCCGAGCTAAGAGAATTGCCCATTTCTCAACCTGTGATTTTAAAAACTCGGCTGAAATAAAATCTACACCCAAGGCCTTCCCTATTTTCAACTGTGCTATTAGTTCCTTGACCTCTTCCGATCTAACTGGATCTCATTGGGGAAATTTATTCATAGAGGCAGTTTCAATTTCAATAATATTAAATGTCTCCTCGGGACCCCTAAAGAGAGTTGTAAAATGTGATTCCCATTGGGCCATTGAGATATAGACTGCAGACTGTAGATAATTACCAGTTCCCCTGTCTCTAACCAGGGACCAACATTTCCTTAAATTTGTATTTCGTGCTGCTTCATTAAGAATTTTCTATTGTACTGCCCAAAACTTATATTTGTAGTGTCAAATCAATTTCACCTCATGGTTGAAATCAATCTGACTACTTGATGAGCAAAAGAAGCAAGAGCCATTCCTCAGCAACAGTCTTTCGTCTTATTATTCAATGGCAAACTCATAACATTTTATTGTAAGCCGCTCCGAGCTGTTTTAGGAGGGGCGGGGTAAAAATCCAATCAATCAATCAATAAATAAAATTGGCCATTAGTTGCAGGTAAAAATTCCTGCAAATTAAATCCATCTGCATCATTAGGCTGCTGGATCTGATTTGGTGAACGACATCTACTATGTAAAATGCTCACTTGAGGACAAAATCTAAGGTCTTTAACTTATTTTTTAACTAGCCCTTATTCAGATGACACAAACTACATACAGGGACTCCCATGGAAATTCCTTCTCCCAGAGTCCTCTTCATTGGTTTATTGTAGGAGGGAATGACCTCAGAGAGGGAATACATTTTGGCTATTGGCCCATAACGTGTAGTTTTTAAAACTGCAGTTGTACCTCTTTATTTCACATAATCAAATACTTCAAATACCTACACTGTGTGTTTACATTAGAGGTATGACTGGCTGAATCAAACTGCACAACTGCAGTATTTCAATAAAGGACAATTTTTGTTCTCAGTTACACCTGTATGAATCTACAATATTTCCTATTCAATCAGTTGCTTCTTTTCACCACTGTATCTGAGAAAACAACACTCTTAGGTTTTCAAAGTATAACACATTGAATGATTTTACATGTTGCACTACACACACGCAAGTCCCTGGTTTTTGTACTCTGTACTTGTAACTAATTTCCAGTTATGTGTCCGCTACACACTACCCATACACAGTGGGCACTAAAGGGCTTTTGCAACAAGTGTGTGTAGTAGGCACCAGCATGTACTGTGAAATGTATTCATGAGCTGCTTCCTGGTGGGGGTTGGCTGTCATCCAGGACCACAGACGTGTGTACTTTGAAAGTGATGCTGATGGGAACAATCCTCAATAAGGAGCCACTCCTCTCAGACACCTAAAACCCTTTCCAATACAGTACAATACTTCAATGCATGATATACTAGGACAAATATTTGCTTGTCCTTAATCACCTGTGTACTAAGTAGATGCACTTGAGCTGCTGCTTGAGACGGGAGCTATAAATGATGGAGAAATTGTGGTTACAGTGGAGACAGGGACCAAGTCTATAATACTGGGGCAGGCATGAGCTTGCTGTCCCCAGCTTCAGTGTTGCCCCCAACCTGCAGAGGGAGAGGCTTGTTGCTGAAAGACCACGGCAAAGCATGCACCCACGTGGAGTCGAAGTTGTAAGTGAGCACAATGTGTGAGACTGTCCAACGTCTTTACTGCTTACATGGTGCACAAGTTAAGGTGGAGCATTAACTTAAAATTGTCATGCTCTTTGGAGCACCCTCCCCATATAAACACTGCTCCCCACCACTGGCTGCCCCCCAGCCTCATCCATGCATGCACATCACCCATTTCTCAGCCTTGTCTCCCGTTATATTAATATAATGAATGAGAAATGCTGGAGTGGCAAACCATTTTTGTATTTGCATGTGGTGGTGCATGGGTGAGGGTTTAAGAGCTGTCTGACTGGCAATTGACAGTCACAAGAAACCACAAACAGCGGTACTGTGTGACCAATGACAGCAACCACCCAAAATGCAACACACAAGGATTGCGTGGTGCACTGTGCCAATGCGGCATGTGGACCAATGGGATATCAATCCATGTAATGGATGGTGGGAAAGAGGCAACTAAGGCCACTTGCCCACGTTCAGAGATACCACCAGGAAACTCTGGGCGGGTTCCTGGCGGCCAAACTCATGAGTAGCTCTGAATGTGGGAGCGGGGGATTGCACGCCATCAGGAACATCCTGAAGCGATTTCTTTGACAGATGACAGGGCTCAAAATCCAGCCCTGTGATCCGTCCGAGAAATCGTCAGGGGACGCGGCTGATAATGCTTTTACCCCCGTGTAAAGGGACACCCCCACCCACCTCCACCCACCGTACCAGAACACCCATCCCCACCCCCGTCCATGTAAAAATGGCCTACGTGTAACATGTATTAACACCCACTGTGTAGTCTTCTTAGAAGACAGTGGGTGAAAACAGATATGCACCTTAAGTCCGCTTTAGCACAGCTATATCATTATATATATATATATATATATATATATATATATATATATATATATATATATATATACTGCAACATGAATAAGAAATATTAAAGTGGCATTAAAGCGGAGTTAAGTGCATGTCTAACCCAAGTGACTGAAAAAAACCTTTGCAAAACCTGATTTTGTAAATAATGGTATTAGATTATGGCTAGATTGGCGAAGGAAAGAAAAGGCAGTTTAAAAATGAAACTGAAAATGTCTAAACGTTGGATTGTTATTGAGTCAACTTGGGGAAGAAGTGAAAAGACCCTCCTCCCCTCCCCTCATCAATCTAGTGGTTAAGTAATCCCTACACATGTGCTTTTAGAGATTAATACTTTGAATTTTCAAAGCTTCTTTAGATGTCAGTTCTGTTAAAAGGATAAAGCTGTGCAAGAGCACTGATGGCAAGTTTAAAGCAGTTAATAGCAATGTCAGATACAGTTTAAGGACAATCACAAATCTCCTTTACATCTAGCAGATCTAGGATTCTCAGATATGGAAATGAGACTTTTGACAACAGAAAATGTTTAAGAACGAAGCTGAAGTCTGAAGAACAAGAATGCATAATATTTGTAACCTATTTCCTCTCTCTCTTTCAAGAATTATATTCCACGCTACATATATGGGTTCTTCCTCAGTGGCTGTCGTTTAAAGATCTAGTCAATTAAACAAGAGTTTCTTCCATCTGTTGCAAGACTGATGTCTGGGTTTTCAAGTGAGTCTCTTCTTAAACAGTGCATTGTTGAAAAATAATAATAACAAAGTGACTTCCAGTTCTTACAATATACTTAAAATAAGGATAATTGAATTAACCGAGCCAAGCATCGTAACCAAGCCAAGCACGTGCACTTGAGACCTCGCATCTTCATGAATGTTAGACCCCTTGTCTCTCCCTCTGTTCCCCTTCCTAAGTCTCTACCCCAGCTCCTGTCTCTCAGATTGTAAGCCCTAGGGGCAGGGACCTTGTCTATTTTATTACTTTGTAAAGTGCCAGGTACACTGCTGGTGCTATATAAATGTTTGTTAATAATAATAATAATAACCACTTGAAACAACATTTTATCCAACCTCTATACTTTATGGAGCCATTGTGGTGTAGTGGATAAGGTGCTGGATTTGGACCTGGACCTGCACTTGGTCTTGGGAAGCCAGGGTTCAAATCCTGTCCTAGCCATGGACTCATTGGGTGGCCTTGGGCAAATCACAATTTCTCAGCTTCAGTTTCCTAGCTGTAATACATGGGAATGTGTGCATCTGTGTTCCCCTCACCCTTGTCCATCTTAGATTGTAAGTGACCTGTCTCAAAAATCTGTGACTATGGCTGCTTTCACATATGACAAAAATGGGGTATTGTAATTGCTCAAGGTAAAACCAGGTATTATAATTGCTGGTGTTTTGTAATGTGTGAATGCACTATTCCCCTTTTATGCTGCGAGATCTTGGGTCATTGTAACAGCTACCAAATGTGGTTTTTACAACGACCCGAGATCTTGCAGCATAAAAGGAGAATAGTGCATTCACACATTACAAAAATTGCAGAATTATAATACCCAGTATTATCTCCAGTTATTATAATAGCCCATTTTGTAAGGTGTGAAAGCAGCCTATAAAGTGCTGGGTGTGTCTAGTAGTGCTATAGAAATTATCAGTAGCATACTTTAAGACCTTGCTTTCAGCCAGACTGATTACCCACCAGGGGCATCTGGTGGGTCTTGAGGTTGGAGGGGCAGTAAGGCCGGTGGGCAACGGTGGGCGAAGCCAGGGCAACAGTGGGCAGAGCCAGGACAACGGTGGGCGACATAACCCAGCAGCAAGGAGTTCCAAGGTTTAATGTTGGATGGACATTACATTATTTAATCAAGCAATTTCAGTTAGGTTAGGCAGGTTAATTTCACCTCCTCTGCCAGGTTTAAAAGCAGGCAGACAACCTTAAACCTCACTTACAAGCAGTTTTAGCAAAGACACACACACGCGCAGCAGGGGTGGGAGCAGGGTGGGGGGACCCTCGGGGGTAGGAGCAGGGTGGGGGGAGGGATCACACTTACCTGGATGCTGGCTCCGGCGGTCCCCAGCGGAAGGCAGAGGTTCCATTGCGCCCACTAGGTGCAATGGAAAGGCTAGCCCCACACTCCACAGCACGTCCTATGCGTGCTGTGGACTGAGGGGCTCAGCCGCCCAAATCATGTTTTCAATAGAAAACGCGGTTTGGGCAGCTGAGCAGCTCAGCCTTTTTGTCCCTTCCGGGACCCACTCTCAGAGTGGCTCCGAGAGTGGGTCCCAGAAAAGATATAGATACTAACAGGAGCAGCAGCCTCTAAAGCAGGTCAGAGGCTGCTGTTGCTATCAGCACTGGCGGCGCGGGTTTTTTTGTTTTTTTTAAAAGCGGCGGTCCAGTGGGGGTCCCCCCGTGGTGCTAGGGGGGCAGTGCCCCAAACTTCCGGGGGGGGGGGAGCTGCCTCTGTTACCCATGGTGCCCACTGATGTCTAGTACTTACATAGATGGCACACCCTTGTAAAAATCAGGTCTTGCTTTTAGGATCTCTTTTGCTGCCATTAATATCAAGTGAAGTTTTGTCTGAATAGAGGTCCTTTTCTATTAGACTTATTTTCAAACATCTCTGATCGTAAGCAAAATATAATTTAGAAGTCATTTTACTGAAGTTATAGGTAAAGGTGATTTACTTGTTGACATAAGACATATGGACATAAGAGCCATACTGGGTTAGACCAATGGTCCATCTAGCCCAGCATCCTGTCTCCCACAGTGGCCAATCACAGTGGCTTGGGAGAAGCACCTAACAGGTCACAATAGGGGATCCATTCCCTGTTGTTTCCCCCCAGCTTCCACCATGTTCCCTGACCCTGTCTGGATAATAGCTGCTAATTGACCTATCTTCCAGAAACTTGTCCAAACCTCTTTTAAACTCAGCTATAGTACTGGCCCTTACCACAACCTCTGGCAGTAGATTCCACAACCCAAATATATGCTGAGTGAAAAAATACTTTCTTTTATTTGTTTTAAACTTGCCACCCATTTTATTTATTTATTTTATTTATTTAATAGATTTGTATCTCGCCCTCCTGCAATGCAGCCCGGGGTGGCTCACAACAATAAAATACAATAAAAACAATTTAAAACACTCAATACAATATTAAAACAGGGCTATCTACATTAACTCATATAAATAATAAGTAAGGTGGGGGAGATAAAACCCCTCCCCCTCCCCCTCCCCTCCCACCCTCCCCAAAGGCCTGGGCAAACAGCCAGGTTTTGCAATTTCGCTGGAATGTCAACAGGCTAGGGACCAGGCGAGCTTCCTCTGGAAGGGAGTTCCAAAGGTGCGGCCCAGCCACCGAGAATGCCCTCTCCATTGTGGCCCCCCGCTTTACACGGGGGACCTCCAAGAAGACACCCCCAGCGGACCGAAGAAGCCGCCCTGGGGCGCGGAGGGTGAGGCGGTCCCCGACCGTATAGGGCTTTATATATCAACACCAACACCTTGAACCTGGCTCGGCACGCTATCAACAACCAGTGCAGAGCTGGTTTCATGGAGTGTCCCCTAGTTCTAGTACGAGGGTACATAACTGTTCCTTGTTGGATATTGGACTCTGTCAGGAGCCCAGTTCACAGCTGCTGGAGGGTGTCAGCTGGTCCCAAGGCCTTGCCAGTGGTCTACTCTTGGGCTCCCATTGACGAGTGTCCAATCTAGAAAGCGGAGATCTGAGACACGTGGTGAGGTCTATAGTGAGTGCTGATACTGAGTGAGCAGTCCAAGGCAGGAGGGGACTGGGTGGGTCATGAAGAGGTGAAGTGAGGAGGGGCGAGATGAGTCCTTGGTAAGCTGAGTGACTGGTGAGTCTGAAGCTCAGAACTGGTGATGGCCCCTGATTCAGAAGCATTTATGGGACTTCCCAGCTAATCCCATGGCAGAGCCCTGCAGCCAAGCAGGGCAGGAATTATGGTGTCCCAGGGAAGGTGTAGGCCACTCCCCTCACCTTTGTACTTCCTTATATCAGCCTTGGTGTTTGGGAAGATCAAGCCATGCCGGGGACCCCTGAAGACTGGGTTCTAGGCCTTCCCATGCCTGATCCAGGCAGACTCTTGCTAGCTAGTACATTTCAATTTTGGCAAGCTAGAATCATATTCTATGTGGGGCTGCCCTTGATGACTG
This sequence comes from Sphenodon punctatus, assembly GCA_003113815.1. NCBI lineage: Eukaryota > Metazoa > Chordata > Lepidosauria > Sphenodontia > Sphenodontidae > Sphenodon > Sphenodon punctatus. Next base: position 1,867,509 of record QEPC01014730.1, on the reverse strand, counting down.
TTTGCAAATTGCAGCTAGTGAAGAACACAGCAACTACTCTTTTGTTGGGGATGGGTCACTGAGAGCACAGTACATCCATGCTTTAGAGCCTGCACTGGCTTCCAATAACTTTCTGGGTACAACTCAAGATGCTATTTTTGACATATAAACCCTAAACATATCTGAACATTCTGTACGCCGTTGTGATCCCTACGGTCAGCCAGGAACACCCTCTTGAAAGCACCATCAGGATGTCAAGCTTGCATGGTAAGGGCACATAAAGAGATATTCGCGGTAGCTGCAACACAACTGTGGAATTTCCTCCACCTGGAGGTTTCTGATAACCCAAGCCTGGCAGAGGTTTTGTAGGACCACTCCATTTGGAAAAGCGTTTGGCAAATGAGGATAAGGATTAGGGTTTTAAAGTGGATAATACTGATGTATACATACTTTAATATGTTTTTAAACCTGTTGTTACTCAACCTGCACCTAGGCCTGAAACAAGAAATCTCGGCAAGTGCAGTTTCTGTCAGAAGCAGGGAATTCACCGAGATTAGTGCAACACAGAAACTTACTGGCTTTCCTGCTGTTTTTGCCATTTCTGTTATTTTTTCCCCAAGTTGAGCTGGGCTACAACGAGGCAACCTTGGGGGCTGTTGAGATGAAAACATGCTGGCTAAGTACTGGAAATTTCCATAAAAGTGCTATAAAACTGACATAAAACTGTCAGAAAATTCCCAGAAAGTGACAAAAAAAAAAAATAGTCCCAGAAAGTGACAAAAAGTTCAGGAAAATGACAAAAATGATGTTAAAAATGGCAGAAGCGTGGAATCACTGGAAACCGATGAAGTACAGATGGACACTTGCAAGCACTCCCAAAAGGTCAGTATTTCCTTTTGGAATAAGAATACTTGCTCTTGTCTCAGCCCTGATTGCACCTTCAGGAATAGGGCAAGATAAACATTTAAATAAATATATATAGAAATTCAACATCCCAGGACAGCATCACAAATGTATATTTGTGAGCTACGATGATTGGAGGGGAAGTAAAAGTAGTAACCGAGTATCATTCCTTGGGCTGATAAACATATTGTTTATTTAATGTAAACTTGGCACTCCAGAATGAAACCTTCCATTTGCTCACAAGTTGGTTACAAGCAGAAAAGCGACGATGACGGTGCTAGGCAGGCACCTTTTAATGAAGCTCAGTCTTGACCCTGTAAAGTACCCTCTACATGTGTTAGCCTGTAATTCAGCCTCCGCGGTGTTTATCAGAGACTTTCTGCTTTTTTAGTTAACAGTAAGCCACGGCTATATGATTTATCCTCTCACCTCTTGTTGTCCTGCGCTACCAAATTGCCTTCTAGGCTTAATTATAAACAAACCCAGCTGCTCAGTTATTTCACCTGATTGCACGTATCAGAGAAATAACAGTATTTGCAAATGACTAGCTTAGACAAGTATTTTGCTCTCCAAACTCTGTACACAAGGAAATCTACAATGTATTTGTGGTCTCTGTAGGGATGCAATGATCTGGGTTGTGTGGGATGTGAGTGAATATCATGACCAGGTCCAGATATCAAGTTTTAGCAGGAGCAGGACTTGAACCCGAACCTCTAGGGAGGCTCTTTGCCCACTCAACCACCAGGACTACGGACTGTTCTTTCAGAGCTACAGCCCCATACTTTCCCATCCCTGCTCTTTCCCTGATTGGTTGGTTTCTAACTGTCTTCCCATTGGTTGCCCTGGTCTAGCACCCATTGGAAATAGGAAGGGTCATCCATAACACAAACCAATACCAGCCTGTGGAAAGAGACAGCCCCAAACTCCTGCCTTCCTGCTTCCCAGCTCTCCTTTTCTGTGAAGTCCTCTAGCTTCTAGACTCCCCCAGTCAGCTCCTGGAGATTCAGTGCTGGACTTTGGCACATCTTGAATCAAACGAGGCTAGGCTCTGACACCAGGAGCAGGATCAGACTCAGGAGCAGGTCCAGGCGGGAGCAGAGACAGGATTGGACACAGACTTAGGCACAGGATCAGGTTTAGGGGCACTAGCAGACTGGTGCAGAGTCAGGTGCAAGTCTGGGACAGACACCAGTCAGGCTCAGGAACAAAACAGGGAGGCAAACACAAACAGGCTCATGCTAGATGCAGGCCAAGTCATGAATAGGCTCCGACAGGAAAAGGAATGGAGCTAGGTCAGGAAGAGAGTGGGGCAGGTCAGAAACAGAGAACAAGAAAGTGATGACATTGTTCAACCCAGCTTCCTGATTCCACAAGGTGGACTTATCTCCACACCAATCAGCAGGCTGGAGGGAGACGTGACATTGTTAGTACGAGAGGCCTACCAGGCAGGGTCAAAGAAACACAGCCAAGGCATGGGAACTTTCCCTTGACCCAACTCAACTGAGCTGCTAGGAAGCTTTGGCCTGCCAGCCCTATACCAGACCCCTTCCCTGCCTGGCTATATAAGGCTGCCATGGATCATTCCCTCAGGGAAGCCGAACACAAGTAGTGCTCAGTGTGCTCTCTTGAATCTGGCCAGCCATGCTGTTCTAGCCTCCAGGTGATTTCCCAGCCTGTCCTGTTTCAGCTTTCAGCCATCCCGACTGACTGACTGACACCCACCTTCTGACCTCTGGACTCTGTCCTGCTGCAGCTTGGTACTGTTCACACCTTCCTGAAGGACATCCTTGCTTCTGACCACCTCAGCATTGGCTCTGGACCTCCTCATGCTTCTCCCATGTACTGATCCTGCAAGTCTCTTCCAAGGAAAGTTCCTTTAAAACCTTTCAGCATCCTGGCCTCCCTGGCAGCGAGTCATAGCATGCTGGATCAAGGGTCCTTGACAGAGGGCTTGTTCACTTGAGCACGTCCTCCAAGAAATAACCCATAACTTGCTTTATGCTCACTTTTTTCACACAAGTCGAGGAGGAGGTGGCCTGGAGTGGCATTTTGATATTTTGGATTTGATATTTTGGATTGGGTACTTTGTTCACTTTGGCAGAACTACTTGTTCGTTTGTTTTTTTAAAAAAAACAACGAACGTGATTGCATCATTAGGACTAATAATAATAATATTAATTTTTGTTTTTATGCCCCACCCCCATTCCCCAACACTGAATGGTGCTCGGAGCACTTCACAACTTTAGAACAAAAAAATAAATAAAACAATTTAAGATCCATTTAAAACAGCTAAAAGGGGAAGGGAAAGGAGGAGGAAAAATACATTAAGGGGAGCCAGCAGTAGATCCTCTAAAAGCACCTGGAGAGTAAAGAGTCCTCAAGTGCTTTGTGAAGGCGAGAAAGTAGGAACTGAGACAAACACCAGGAGGGAGCATGCTTCACATTGGGTATTTTCAGATAAGTGACTCAACAAGTGGGTAATATGTGGGTAATTCATGGGTAATGGGAGGGGAGGCACATGTCTGAAAACATCCTTTGAGTTTGGCCCACCACAGCAAAGGTCCAGTTTCCTACCAAGTTCATCACATTCCAAAAATCCTCCAGTACCACCAAACTGAATGAAGTACCAAAGTAACCAAAATACCAGAATACTGAAGGAACCAAAAATGCCCAAGTGAAAAAAACAAAGAAATGAAGACTGTGACGACAGTGAGACTGCTCCCGCCATTGGGCCACAAGGCAGATCCACGCCCCAGCACCCCAACCAACAGGATTGCCCTATGATTTCGCTTTTGCAGGCACAGCGAGAGGGGCCCGGGAAGATCCACGGCCCGAGGAATCTCAGACAGCGGTGCCTAGTACTGGCGCACTGTCTGTGACGTCAGTAAACCGCGACCAAGGAGGAAGGGCTTGGCATGGCTTTTAAGTGCTTGAGCAGTCACAGGCAAAGGGAGATCGAGGAAGAGGGTGGAGGCGACAGCTGTCAGTGCCTTGCACCCCGACTCTGGGAGTAGTATGACCCTTTTCACAGAGTGCCCAGACCTGAGGTGAGGCCGACTGTCCCTGCATTAGAAAGGACAGGGAAGTCCCCAGGGAGGACCATAGTCCCAGGAAGAGGAGGAGAGGCTGGGGTCCATTCGTGAGGGAGCGGTGAAGACAACCCTCCTCCCTTTTGCCCCTGGCCTAGATTAAGGGTACTGCCTGCCCCTGCGACTGGGTGGAGACCTGGAAAGGGACCATGGGTGGGTGCCATCATAAAGGCATAAACTTCGTTAATGCATTGAAGACAATTTTGGATATTCATTTGCGGGAATGAATAAGTGAGTTATCTTTGCAAGTATAAAATTGCATAGTCATTAAAAGTTATGTTATATGTAAAGTGCTCCGAGTACCATGGCAGGGGGACACTTTATAAAAATAAAGCTTATTATTATTACAGCCCTTGTCAGACCGCTAAATAAAGTTGTGTTTTGCTTCTTAACATCTACCAACATTTTGCTTAATGTTTGTAACAATTTTAACTTGGAATCAGTGCCCCTCGTCTCCTGTCATTTATTGTCCTGGTTTGGCACATTAATCTGTCAAGAGAGTGACAGGCATAAAATGCTCATGAGGGTCGTTTCTGGTCTCCAAAATAACACCAATTGTGAGACAACTGCAGCGAGGTGAAAAGTGCAGCCACCTCCAACCACGCAATGATCCCAAGGCATCAATACTTGTTTCCGATTTACATTAGCATTTTATATATTGGTTTCCAGATGCGCTTTAAGAGCCTCTTAATATTGCTGAGTCCATGTTAATACCAGGAGAGAGTCAAGTATCCTTGTACTTTTCAAGCACTATGCACTGACTACAAGAATCTTTTCTTTCAGTGAGCGATATGTTCTAAATATTCCATTATATTTATTTAGTGTCTTTAGGGTTGTATGCATCATTTTAGTTAAAGGTATACTGTACTCCCGGCGTGGGGCACCGTTTTCCTCACAGGAGCCACTTTGAAAATGAGCACATGCTCCGAGGGTCACGTAGGAGTTGGGGGTAGCAGTGCTTAAGGAGTGCACAGAGGGTGGGGAAGGAGGAGGAGAGTCCAGATCATGGATCTGTGCCCTGGATCAATCCCCTCTCCTCATTTGCATGCCCTCCTCTCTGCTCCCTTTCCCTGAATGTACTCTTTCAGTGCTTGGGGGCACGAGCTGGATCCAAGGGCCAGGTTTAGGAACTGCAAAGGGGCCAAATAAAAACTAGCCACGAGCAGCATTTGGCACCTGGGCCTAAGCTTCCTGACCCCTGTTGTACTCCTGCTTAAGGTCTTAATTTGGCCCATGCTACCCTACTGTATGCCAAAAGCAAGCAAAATGAGTAGAATATATATATATATATATATATATATATATATATATATATAGTTTTTATTTCAGGATCTACAAGGAGTGTCCATGTGTATTTCTGTCATTCCTCAGGCAAAACTCCCATTGATTTTGGCTTTAACTCTGCCAACATTGGAGTCAATAGCTGTAAAGGGCCAGGTACATTGCTGGCGCTATATAAATGCTAATAAATAAATAAATAAATAAATAATAATAATAGGAATATTACCTGAGTTTATGTCGGGCGGGAAGAACCCTTTCCCTCCCAGGAGCCACTTGAGAATTAATACAAGTCCGACAGCCACAAAAACGTCAGGAGCAGAGGTGCTTATTATTATTATTATTATTATTATTATTATTAACAAACATTTATATAGCACCAGCAGTGTACCTGGCACTTTACAAAGTAATAAAATAGACAGGGTCCCTGCCCCTAGAGCTTACAATCTGAGAGACAGGAGCTGGGGGAGAGACTTAGGAAGGGGAACAGAGGGAGAGACAAGGGGTCTAACATTCATGAAGATGCGAGGTCTCAAGTGCAC
>QEPC01014730.1:1806214-1838703 GCA_003113815.1 Sphenodon punctatus | reverse complement strand
TTCAACCACCCCCAGGTCCTCCAAGCCCTCGCCCACCAACATCACCTCCATCTTGTCAGGATTCAATTGCAGATGGCTCAACGTCATCCAAGCCCCCACAGCTGACAGACACTGGGAAAATAAGGAGACTGCATGGCCTGGGTCGATGGAAAAAGAGAGGTAGAGCGGAGTGTCATCAGCATACTGATGACACTGCATGCCCTGAAACCCCCTCACGATCTTTCCTAATGGCTGCATATAGATGTTAAACAAGAGGGGGGACAGAATGGCACCCTGCGGGACTCCACACGTGAGGTCCCGGGGGGAAGACGCACACTCCCCCAAGACCACCCGGTGAGTTCTCCCGGCCAAGAATGAACAAAACCAGTCCAAGACCGTCCCGCCAATCCCGGCACGGTCCAGCAGGCGAGTCACCAACACCTCGTGATCGACTGTGTCGAACGCAGCCGAAAGGTCTAGCAGGACCAGTAAGGTCTGACGGCCCTGGTCCAATGTCAGATGGAGATCATCAACCAAGGCCATCTCTGTACTGTACCCAGGCCGAAACCCAGACTCGGAGGGATCAAGGAAACCGGTGCGGTCCAGATGTTCCTGGAGTTGCCGTGTCACAGTCCATTCAATAACCTTTCCTAAAAAGGGAAGATTAGAGACCGGCCAATAACTGGCAGGAGCATCAGCGTCAAGAGATGGTTTCTTGAGCAGGGGTCTAACCACAGCCTCTTTTAGGCAGTCAGGCTGGCACCCTGCCCTCCCGAAGGGAGGCACTAACCACCCCAGCCATCAACGGCCGTAACGTCTCCTGACTAGCTTTCACCAGCCAGGACGGGCATGGATCTTGCTCACAAGTAGTGGCATGAACAGATCCCAACAAGGACTCCACTATAGGACTTAAAAAATGTCCTTTACCACATGGACGTGTGATATCCTTTGGAAGCTCTGCAAGGTGTCCAGACTGCTTTGCATCCGACACTGCCATTAAAGAATAAAACATTTTGCTCCGTCTGTTCATCCAACGACTGATTTTTCAGCAGAGCTGTTTTGCCCTTGCTGTAAACACTAAACAGCCTTTGCGTATACTTGTAGGAATGACGAAGAATTCTGGCTCGCTTCAGACACTTTCTATTCTTCCTCCCATGAGCCTAATTATAGTGGGGGATGATGTCCCCCATAAATCTTCCCCATCTGCTGGTCCAGGATCATAAGGGTGGGCTCCACAAATTTTAGACCAAAGTTGTGCTATAGCCTTTTCTCCCACTTTACTGTTTTCCTCCCGCTATCAGAGATTTCCAATGTTCATACTTTAAGTTAAATGCTCATTGAGAGCCACATGGAGTCTGTGTCCGCTGAGTCGTACAGCCGTGGAACACCCACAGACATGACGTGAGTGGGGAGGGATTCTAATGGGCGGCTCCCAGGGTGACAACTCCGACCATGCAAGCAGCCTCCATGCACTCCATGCACCATGGGCCGGCCCCCGAAACAACTCCTACGGGCAGCCATTTAAGAGCTCCCAGTAGGACTGGGGGTGGGATGGGGAGGTACTGGGGCTGAGGACCCGTCTGCTGAGGTGGGTGGGTGCCGCAGTTCAAACGGGCCAGGGATGCGTGGGCACCTGTCCCCATGCAGTGGTTTGCGTTCTCCCGCATCGAGCACTCCGACTTTTTCTCTGGTGCCCCCCAGTGGTCATGTGTGGGTGTTGCATGGATCATGGGAGCCACATCCACCCCCACCACCTTTACACGAGCGGTCAGATGGCCAGGTGTGGTTGCGTCACATTTAAAAACACCCTCTCTCTCATACTTTGGGCCAGCACTTTCCACAAATTCAATCACATTTTACACAAGCTTTCAGTTCTGTCACACTCTCCCCATGCAACTTGTTCCCTGACCTCTCTGTGACTCATTCCCTCTGCCATGATACTTCCAGAGAAACTTTTAGTCTTCATTACTTGATGAAGCACTAAAGTTTTCAGATGAAATGCTCAATAGAGACAAAGCTGGCTTTAGGTCCCATGCAATCATAGAATGTCATCGCTGGAAGGGACCTTGAGGGTCATTTAATTCAACCCATTCAACCCCCTGCTTGGATGCAAGGTGTCTACAGGTACAAGTGCTCTGCAGCCATGACTGGCAGGGGAGGGATGGTCAGGGGCACCTTGTGCTGTTTAGGGCATCCTATACTTCCACTCCTGCCTGATATGGCTGCCTAGTCCCTGGAGAACCCTGCTTTCCCCTCCACTCCATGACTGGAGAAGGGGTGGAAAGAGAAGGACAATCAGGCAGCCACATGAAGGCCCTGGCAACAGGGTCAAGGGTACCTGGGGTAAGTCTCTGCAGGATACAGCCCAATAAAGTCACTTCTTCAGGGAATCAGCTCCACGTGTTCTTTATGGACAATAAATATCCCTCCACCATACACAGTCTCTGTAGTCACACGGTTTCCCCCACACAGTCCAGTTCCTAGGGATCCTCTGATTAAGCCCCACTGCTCTGTTGCTGTCCCTTCTCAGGGACTTCCACAGACGCCTCAGAAGTCTCCCTGGCTGCCCCCCCACCAAGCCAGAGGCAGAGCTCTTCCCTAGCTCCTGCCTCTAGCACTGAGCCTAGCTCAGGCCTTTAGCTCTAGGGCTGGCTCCTGCCACGCCCAAGCTCAGCTGCATTACTTCAGGTGCTGTCCTTCACTATGTGCAGTGCCTGGCTTTCCTCTAGCACCTGCAGCCTGGTTGGTGCTAGCTCCCTTAAAGGACCAGCGTTTCTCCCAGGCTGCACCGTGCCACAGCCCCACTCTGCACTACGGTTGCTTTTAGACAGACACGGAGGCTGCCTGCCCCTGGAGCAGCTCCAGGGGTGCACACTCATCCACCTGCTTCCGACCCCAGCTGGATCCATTTTAAATGGACTGGACGGTGTCCCCAGGTCGTGGCCTGTCTGTGTGCCCCCCCCCTAGAGCTGAGACTACTCAGCTGACACTCAAGGCTGGCAGCAGAAACTCCATGGTGCTGACTGGGGCAACATCTGGCCAGGCATGGAGCTACGTCATGGGTCTGCCCAACCGATGGACGGCAGCTCCACTTCCAGCCAGTGCCCTGGGTTTGGCCGGATAATCCAGAGTGCCACAGGAGGAGCCGTCCTGGAGCAGGTGCAGCCTATTCCACTTGCACATTTGGTGGAGCACCTTTACACGGGCCAGTCAACCCAGGGGGTGAAGTGGGCTGGTGTGGGCAGAAGTGGAGCTGCCGTCCATCTAAAAACACCCAGTATGGGATCCTCAGTGAGCCACCTCCTCCTCTCCTTCTGCTTCCTCCAGTCAGTTACAGCAGAGATGGAAGGAGTGGGGCAAGCAGCTGACTGGCTGTAGCTCCAATGCATTGCTGTGTGGGGTCTTCAAGCAGCTGATTGGCTGTAGCTCCAATGCCGTGTGGGGTCTTCAGGCAGCTGACTGGCTGTAGCTCCAATGTCGTGTGGGGGCTTCAGGCAGCTGACTGGCTGTAGCTCCAATACCGTGTGGGGTCTTCAGGCAGCTGACTGGCTGTAGCTCCAATGTCGTGTGGGGGCTTCAGGCAGCTGACTGGCTGTAGCTCCAATACCGTGTGGGGTCTTCAGGCAGCTGACTGGCTGTAGCTCCAATGTCGTGTGGGGGCTTCAGGCAGCTGACTGGCTGTAGCTCCAATACCGTGTGGGGTCTTCAGGCAGCTGACTGGCTGTAGCTCCAATGTCGTGTGGGGGCTTCAGGCAGCTGACTGGCTGTAGCTCCAATACCGTGTGGGGTCTTCAGGCAGCTGACTGGCTGTAGCTCCAATGTCGTGTGGGGGCTTCAGGCAGCTGACTGGCTGTAGCTCCAATACCGTGTGGGGTCTTCAGGCAGCTGACTGGCTGTAGCTCCAATGTCGTGTGGGGGCTTCAGGCAGCTGACTGGCTGTAGCTCCAATACCGTGTGGGGTCTTCAGGCAGCTGACTGGCTGTAGCTCCAATGTCGTGTGGGGGCTTCAGGCAGCTGACTGGCTGTAGCTCCAATACCGTGTGGGGGCTTCAGGCAGCTGATTGGCTGTAGCTCCAATGCCGTGTAGGGGCTTCAGGCAGCTGACTGGCTGTAGCTCCAATGCCGTGTGGGGTCTTCGGGCAGCTGATTGGCTGGCTGCTGCACGGCCTCTTCTGCCCCCTCTGTTCCAGTCAGGAAGAGTCAGGTCAGAGGCTGGAATTCCTGTATTGTAAGGACCTACCCCTGGCTCCCATGCTCCTTGCCTTCCTCTTGCTGGGGGCATGATAAAGCCTGGGCCGGAACAAGGTGGCATGGTACCCTGTGAAGTACAGGAGTCTAGACATCAGCCTCCCCATTAAGATTACTGCTACTACTTATCATTTAATAGCACTACTAGGCATATGCAGTATTTTATAGTCACCTAGACAGGTCCCTGTCCAATGGGCTTGCAATCTAAGATGGACAAGGGGGAGGAGAACACACAGACACATATTCCCATTTTACAGATGGGGAACTGAGGCATTGTGACTTCCCCACTGGCCTAGACAACCAGCGAGTTCATGGCTAGGGTGGGATTTGAACCGGGTTTCTCAGATCCAAGTCCCACATCTCATCCACTACACCACACTAGCTCTCTAGGCTAAGAGGTTACGACTTGCCCAAGGCTACCCAGTGAGTTCATGGCTAGGGTGGGATTTCAGCCCTGGATTCCCAGGTCCAAGTCCAACACCTAGACCAGCCCTGAGCAAAGATTCAATAATAAGAGTGTGGTAAGTGATGTAATGTTCATTGTGGGGTGATGCTTGTTGTCTGTCCCATGCATGCCCAACCAACCACTACAATGGGCTCTGTTAAATGCATCCAGGGGTTCAGGGTTTGTGGGGCGGGGTGGGGGAACCATTTTACAGGGGTTTCTGCACATCAGAGGGGGTAGTGTGTTTTATTTTCTTGATTAGTCAACTCACTTGTAAGGATACATAACAAAGAATGTGACAGTGTCAACAAAGAATCTTCCTTTCCATCCAATCTTCAGTCCCTCCTAAAATCCTTCAAATCCCTCTTCCATCAGGCGTTCCAGAGCTCGTCACCCCCATAGAGCGCTCAGCTCACTTATCCTTCAGGGGCTTAACATTAAGGTAAGTACATCCCTCTGCAACTTCTCTAACTTCTTGAATGTAACCGTGGGTGAAAATAGACATAACGCTAACGCCGCCTTAACATTTCTTATGCATGTTGCAGGGCTGTATTGGTGCTCTGTGCAGCCCTGCAACATGCATAAGGAATATTAAAGTGGTGTTAAAGTGGAGTAAGCATTGTGTCTGTTTTCACCCCCTGTTTCTTTCTATGTTCCCCACTTTCTTCTTCCACATCTCTTTATCCATCCTAGATTGTAAGCCCTTCTGGGCAGGCATAATAAACACGGAGAGAGTGAGTGACAGTGAAGGCTACAATGTTGGTACGGGACTGGTGTGAATGATCACCGTCTCGCACTAAAGCGCTCACACTAAATCGACAACTGAATGCCTCGCAACATTTTGAGTGGCCAAAGAGGGACAAGCTCCGCCCCCTCAGTCACTAAGCCCCGCCCCTCAGTAAATAAGTTTCTCCTCATGAACTTACACATGCACCCACCCCTCCCAAGCTAACATCCAAGTACATAAACAGCGACAGAAGCTTCCCTGCTTATTATTTCCACTTAGTTTCTTGGCATTCCATCATCTCCATAAGAAGTGCCATACTTGGTTGGGCCAATGGTCCATCGATCCCAGCATCCTGTCTCCAACATTGGCCATTCTTGATCACTTCGGAGAAGTACCCAACAAGTCATATTGGAATGGTCCATTCCCTTGCTGTTCACTCCCACCTCCTGACAAAGGTTACATCCCCCAGTCTGTACTTGGACCTATCTTACATTAATGGACCTATCCTCCAAGAACGTATACAATTCTTTTTAAAACCCCTATGCTACTGGCCTTGTTGACCACATCCTGTGGCCACATCCTGTGGCAGCAAGTTCCACAAGTTAATTATGTGTTGAGTATCTCCCAATTGTCCTCTCAAGTGTCCCCCCCCCCAGCAATGTACCTCGATTGCTCCGTGTGTGTGGATGCATGCAACCCCGCATTTACACAAAATACTCCCCCGTGTGGACAGTGGGTGTCCATGCGTGGGAGCTTCTTGTATAAAAAGGGCCTCTGTGGCTTTAAAAGACTAGCTGGATACAAAGGGATCAGAGGGACAAACAGACAGACCCTGATGCTCTGGGGGAAACTTTCCAGTGGCCAGAGAGGATTTCAAGTGCGGCTGCTGTGTCTCCCTCACAGGCATCTCTCTCTCTCTGTGTCTTTGGTGAACGTCACATCTGACGTTTTGGGCCCCTTCGCTCGCCCTCAGTGCTGCCCCCACTCTGCTGCTGGCCAAGCGGAGAACCCGTGTGTGTCTGTGAGAGAGAGAGACACAAGAGAGAAAGAGAGCAGCACACACACACACACACGCCAAGGGGATCCCCCTCCGAATTCAGGCTCCTGCCCCCAGATCCTTGCGGGGGGGAGAGGAGACAGCGGAGGAGGGAGAGCAGGAGGCCCCATTGCTGATTGTTTTGCCTGCTCCTGGCTCTCGCACAGGCGGCCGCCCCGTGTGCCTGTTGTACAGCTGTGGGTCCCTCTGTGTGCGCGCGTGTGTGTGCGTGTGCGCGCGCGCGCGTGTGTGTGTTCGCGTGTGTCTACAGGTAGCAGCGGCGGCAGCAGCAGGAGGGAGAGGAAAAGCAGCTCAGCTGCAGCAGCCCTGGCTCGGATTTGGGAGGCGACTGCTCACTTTGCTGGCGGATGTTACAGCTAAAGAAAGATCTGACCCACTACCAGCCCGTGGGGGCTCTTTTCGTGCGGCTTTCCAGGCTCCTGTGTGTTTGTTTCCTCCCCCCCCCCTTTTTTTTTTTCCTGGGGAATTTTGTATTTTTATTGCATCCCTGCTAGGAAATCCGTGGATCACCGTTTGGCTTGCCAAGTTTGTAGTGACACATCTCTGAGCCCCCACCCCAACCTCTCTTCTTCTTCTTTTCTTTCTTTCTTTGCTTTTTTTTTTTTTTTTTTGGTGGATCTATTACAGCACCTTATTGTATAGACACACACACACACACGTATTTTTCTGTTTTTATTACAAGAGAATTGGATTTCTTTTGGAGAGCTACTGGATACTGAGAGGAGAGGACAGCTCTAAGATTCTTCAGCTGAGTCTCTAAAAGAGAGGCATGAAGAAATTGCTTACATTTTCAGCCATCAATTTAGCTCCACGTTTAAGCACCTCGAAGTATTTATGATTGCAGATCAGGTGCAAACGAGGATTAGTTATAAGGTAAGGGAGTTACTGCAACGGCGTTTATCCTGAGTTTCCAATAACGTATTTTCCCCCAAAGAGCATTGATTATCTTTGCATTTTTCTGTGCTATTCCTATCTCCTTTTGATTATTTTTTTTTAATGCTTTGGTTTGTTTCTCAGCATTTATACTGATATCCTAACCTTCCCCCGCCCCCAATCCCAGACTCTCACCTTATCATTTTTAGTTGCTCTGCTGTGCACATGTTTTTGGCTGCCGTGGGTAAACTGTTTTGGAAAACGTCAATTTTCTCTTTTCAAATAAATCATCTGGTTACACTTTTCTCTAGCAGGGTAGTATTCCTTAACCCCCGTCCTCTCCCACCACCCGCCCTCCCTCATCTCCACCCGTGGAAAATTGCACACAAAAGCCTTGCATTTCGTTTCCAAAGGAAAGCTACGTGGTTAAAATTCCCCAGAAGGAGAACTCGGCAGTGGAACGGGGTGTGTGTGTGTGTGTGGGGGGATAATAATCTCAGATCTTCCCTCCTCTAAAAACCAGTGAATTTGCGAGGGTTCATTTTAGCCCCAGCCTCGACTTCTACATTGTAGCAAATTCTAGTGAGGTTTGGATCTTGAATCCCCTGGGAGATTTGGATTCATTTCTAACCCCCCCCCCCTTCCCCCGTGCTCACAACCAAGCCTTGCTTGCTCCAGACTCCGAGATAAGTCAGGTAGGGACGAGAGGAACTTGGGAAGAGACTATCTCCTCTCCCAGTATTATCCCGTCTTCCCTCCTCCCCTGCCACACAGTCGTCTCTGTAAACCCGTGGCGACTCCCCGTCCCTGGGGCCAAGCTGCTGCTGCTGGGGTTTCCCCTTGCTCCACTAGACTGAGATCTCCAGTCCGCGCGTGGAAACCTCTCTCTCTCCTATACGATCGCTGGACTGACCCATTCCTGACCATTGCCTGGTGGGGGGGGGGGGGGGGGGGATCGGCTTGCCAGGAGGTGTGGAGAGAGAGGGATTTGTCACCGGAGGAATCAGGGAGAAATGGGGGGTAGGGAGATACGCCTGGTTGGGGGAGAGAAGGGGGGCAGGCGGGGCCTGAAGCAGCCTCGGTGCGGCGCGCTGGCTAGTTTTTTTGCAGCTTTGCAGCTGAGGGTGTGAGTGGGAGAAGGAGACAGAGAGAGCGAGGAAAAGAGAGGATCCGGGCAAAGAAAAAGCGGGGGGCGAGGAGGGATATACCCACTCTGTGTGTGTGAGCGGGAGACAAGATCTGGCCACAAAGGGAGAGAGACTGACAGGGCACACACAGCCGCATACAGCCCTGGCTTCATAGCCACCACTTTGCCCCCCTTTCTCCCTCCCATATCCAGCTTCTTCTTCCCATGAATCTTCCCCACTCTGTCCCCTCTCCCCCCCCCCTAAAGTTTTGGGAGGGGGTGCCTTCCCGTTCTCACGCCCGGCCTGTAAAGGAGAGCTCAGAGCCCCCCCTGTCCTGGGTACTTCTCCTAGACTCTGCATCAGTAGGCAGTTCTGTTCCTTGAGGACGAGGAAGGTAATCCAAACGTTTCAAAATGTTCTGTAGAGGCTCCCCTTCTGTCTGCTGAGGGATGATGGAAAAGCACCTGCATTGAATTTATTTATTTATTTATGTATGTATTGTTAAAAATTCCCTTATGCCTCTGAATTTGGAATAATTCATTCTGGTTCCAGCTCTGCTGTCAGGGCTATTATAGCTGAGAGAAGAGAAAGGGGGTGGGGTGGATTGTAATTTAGGTCTTTCTCCATCATCCTAGCTCATTGGTCTCCATAAACCTCCTTTAGCCATTTAAAAAAATAATTAAAAAAATCTAGGTTTAACTTTAATGATAGACCCGACCCTGGAAGAATAAGACGTTCAATGAGCAGCTAATTGCAGAAATAGTCTGCATTTTGTAAGATTTCATGGTTGCTCCATTATTAATTTATTATTAATTATTATTATTATTTATTTATTTAACAAAAATGCTAATACAGGCTGTACCTCATATAAATGAATTGTGGTCCAGTAAGGGCGAATGTTAGCCTGTTAATGCACCTCCTCCCCCCAAATAATGAATTGCTCTCCGCAATTACGAAAAGAACCCTGGTAACAGGGGTATCATTAGCAAAGGGCGAATGTTTCTAATGTGGTGGGTTGCCTATTTTCTAGTCTTTGTACAGTGTTTCTCAAATGTAAACAACTACGGAAATAGGACAACGTACTAACTGAGCAAAGCTGGTTCAGAAATAGGAACAATGTATGTGGACATACAGGGTAGAATATTTACATTGTCCTTGGCACAGGCAAGGAGTTAAAGGCCACCCAAAAAGCCTGCTTCAGTGACTTGCCCTGAAAGCAGAAGGTAATCATCACTTAGGCCTTCTGATTACACGTTTTGATTAAAAGAAGAAAATGTTTGTTTGGGTTTTCTTGTTTGGGTTTTTTGGTAAGCCTGCAGAATCTATCGTTAGCCTTTCCAATCCTCTTAAATATAAGCAGGAGGCTGTGGTGTTCAATTTTTCAGCAGAATATATTAGTGTTCCTGCAGTGCAGGGGGGGAAAGATACCCCCTCCCACAGCTTGGTTCCACACACCCCCCCCATCCCTTCCTGTTGCCTTTAAGTCCACATTTTCTTGATTTGTGGGATTGGCTATTGTTTGATCCATGGTCAACATGTAAAGAGGAATCCAAAAGCGAAAGAAAATTGAAGGCCACTCTCCTAACAGCCTGGAGCCTGCTAGTGTAGAAAGAACTGAATCTGGTTTTTTTTCAGTCTCACGATTTGCATCTGCCTGAGTTTCCCTGGTAATCTTGAAAGTCCTCTGTAGCTGGTGCTATAGACAACACTTGGAAGCCAGATTGCTGTTATTATTTATTTTAAATATACCTCAGACAGTGTTCAACTGGAGTTCCATTTAACATTATTGACAAAACATTCACTCTGGGAAAATATCATTACAAATGTAGGTTCAATTTATCACATGGGCCACTAACTGCCGAACATAATATAATCATTCAAGGAAGCTTAATTCCTTAACAGGAAGGTTACTTTGCGTCTTTTCGATATCATTTTGTATCTGTACTTTTATATCTGTGGAGTCTGCTGGCAGGGAAACCATTAATCGGGTAAGGTGCTACTCAGCATGAGGAAAGGAAATCAGAGACTAGTCTGTAGATTTTTCTCATGAAGTTAGGGTGATAATTATTGGATTAAAACTCTCTCTCTCTCTCTCTCTCTCTCTCTCTCTCTCTCTCTCTTTCACCCTGATTAAAGTTTCAAAACTTGTCTTAATCTGAATGCTGACAGAACCGCCCCCAAAGTCCCACTCACTATGTGAAATCATGGAGAAAGATAACTTCTGTGGGAATTTTTGTCAGCAAAAAGACTGGAGGTATAGGCTTGTAGGGGGGTAACTATGTTGGTAATGTATGTCTGAAGTTAATTTTTCAGTGTGATGGAACTTGAGTTGACTGTAGGATACTGAAAAGGGATATGCCTTTTTTTCAGTTGGCAAAATGAGTTTGGTGTCCAGAACAATTTGCGTGAGGTCACACGAAACAGGGAGGGGAGGCTACCATGGCTTAGGTAGCCTTACCCCACCCACCCTGAGCAAATGAGCCACATAACTGGACTGTAGTCATTGGCTAGCAACCTAACCACTTGACCACCCTGACTCTCTACAGCTGGATATAAAGATAGTTAATTTAATTAGGGCTTTTGCCAAAAGGAACTGGATATAAAATAGGAGTTCTTGTGACTTAATCTAAATGATGACCAGTGCAGGGACTGGGGCAGGAAATCATTAGTGAAAGCCAAATAAGCCATCCATTTTTTTCTGGCTTTTGTTTCCAACCTTGAAATGGTCAATATTGGTCTTTTCCCAAGGTGAACACTCCTACTGGTAATGTTTCCTAGGGCTCAGCCCTCCTCCCCCATTTGATTGCCGGGGCTGAGATCTGGAAAGCACCCCCCGAAATTAAGCCCTGTCTAGTCTTTACTTGAAAATCTTCAGGAAAGGAGTTTCCACAACTTCCTCTCCCTAGACAGCTTGCTCCACTGTTGAAATGTCCTAACATGAAGTTTCCCTTAATCATTAATGTAATCCAACCATTCTGTAATTGAATCCCATTGTTCCTTGTCCTACCCTTAGTGGCAAAGGAGAACAAAGGTCCTCCATACTTTTTTAATGACTTCCTTTTAAATACTTGAAAATTCTCATCATGCCCCCTCTCAAATGTTGGGTGTTAACAAACATGATGGCGGCCTGCTTTGAGCTGTGAACTACCAGCACATTTATTGTTGTGCCACCAGATGCTGGCCTAGGTTTGCTTCTGAGTGTCTCAACAGTGAGCCCAGACGGTGATCCCAGAGACTCCTGGGATGCCCAACCTGGTCAGAGTGGGTTACCATGTTTCTTGTAGCTCACTGTGATGTCGCCATGGCTGGTCGGCTACCAAGGCTGCCTGTCATGGCGGGCACAGCATGGGGGCAGTGCCATGTCTCCATCCTCCCCCCCCCCCCGGTGGCTCAGCCACCAGCTCGTTTATTGTGCCACCTGACCTGGTCTGAACTGTACAGGCAGCGGTTTCCCGACAGGCATGGTCGTGACAGCGGCGCTCCTCTGCCATGTATGTTAACACCCAAAGTCTTCTCTTCAGTCTAAATGTGCCCTGTTCCATCAGCCTCATATGACTAGTATTCTAAACCCTTGCTCATCTTAGCTGCTTTTCTAGTTTGTCAACATCCTTCTTGAGATACAGAGCCCCAAACTAAACACAGCACTTCAAAAGAGGTCTGGCCAATACCATCATTTCCTGAGTGATTGGACACGATGCTTTTGTTAATAAAATCCAAAATGTCATTGGCCTTTTTTGCAACAGCATCAAATTGTTGACTCATGTCCACCTTGTGATCCACTATAACCTCCAAATCCATCTTGGCAGTACTGATGCCTAGCTAGTTATCTGCCATCTTCTACTTATGCCTTTGGACCCCTTCCCCTGTAAATAATTACTTATTATTTATGTAGTGAGTTTTGAGCATGAGCTGTACTTTATAGACATTGGGTGCAATCCGGTGGCAGTCACAATGGTGAGCTGGATGGCGGGGGTTCAGGCCTGCATGCGCCCCACATGCGCAGCAAGCTGCGTGGGGCAAAGGCACGACCCGCGCTGCTGCGACCCCCAAGTCCACACACCGCATGGCCTGGGGGATGGAGAAGGGACGGCTCCTGCTCCATCCCCCAGGCTGCAGGGTGTGTGAGCTCAGGGGGTGTGTGTGTGTCACATTGGAAGGGGCACACTGTTGCCCCGAGTAGCTTGCTGTGCGTGTGGTGTGCATGAGTGCCAGCGAGCTGGTGTTCTTGCACTGAACCTTGCAGAAGCGCAGTTTGCGAGGGATGCAGGATTGCACCCATTGGCTGCAATCCCAGTTGGGATCCATGTGGGTCCTGCGCAGGTTCCATGTGGCACTATGCAGTCTCTATGGAGATGCACATGATTTGCGCGCACATGTGTGCGTGCGAGATGCACGCGGCGCGCACGGAGTATGAGATCAGCCCCTCTGTCAGGTAGGGTAAGGTGAACAGGGTACAAAGGATAGGAGGGAAGCGGAAAGGCAACGGGATGTGAGCCTGGCCCTGGGCCCCTCCTCTGGCATGGTGCCATGAGGTAGGCAATTCCCTCAGGGTTTTAGGTGGGCTTTCCTTCAAATACTGAAGGCAACCCAGCTCATCATAGGGAATGAGAGGTGGTTTCGTGCTCGCAGGGGAGGGGAATCCACAAACAACATATACTACAATACTTAGTGTAGCTCAGGTCTCAGGTTCCAGGTCCGGTGAACGGGGATGTGTGAAGGGGAGGAAGGGTCCCAGGTTAAGGAGTGCCGGGGAGGGGGGATGGAGGCTAGGAGAGGGCAGCCACACAGGAATGAGGAAGAGGGAGGCAGGGTACGAGGGACGGCGGGGAGAGGCAGGCAAGACACACGTACTACAGAAACTCAAGCACACACAAATACGCCGAGGTGAGGAGACATGGGGAGAACCAAGACAAACACTGAGGGGGTACTCAAGACAATAGCTAGCAAGGGCAAACGAGGGTACAAGGTAAACCAGAGCAGAAAAACCAAGGGGTCACAGCCTCTCATATGATTACCGGTGGGTTTCTGATGCCCCTCCGGTCTCTTTTATGATGTTGGAGGCAGTGCAGCCCCACCCGGGGTCAAGGCTCTGCCCCCCAGCACCTCCTGACGTCCCGCCAGCCTAGCGCTGTGGCAGGGCGGGGCCGCAACTCCTGATGTGTTTGGCAGCGGAGGCGCCGGGCCCGGAGCTCTTGCCAGCAGCTGCCCCTCCTGACCAGGGGATCCTAAGTCCGGGATGCTGGCAGGGTCGCCCGGCGGGATCACACCAAGATCCGTCGTGCTGGAAGGGCCTCCCGCCGGGGCCCTGCCAGGTTTGACACGCTGGTTATCCTCATGCTGCATGCATCCCCACTTCCGGGGAACGTGCTGCTGCCTGACACTACCCCCCCATCCAAGACTCCCCCTGCCACCACCGACCGGAGTCCAGGCTTGGAGGGATGATGGCAGTGGAAGGCGAGAAGGATCTGTGGGGCGTGAATGTTCATAGCGGGTTCCCAGGATTGCTCCATGGGTCCATAGTTCTTCCAATCAATAAGGTAATAGAGCCGTGAGCCTATAAACTTTAAGTTGAGAATGGCTCGGACTTCATACTCCGGCTGCCCCTGCAGGAGTGTTGGAGGTGGAGGGACTGCTTGTTGAAGGGCGTAGAGTGCTGGATGGACTTTCTTCAACAGGGATATGTGAAATGAGGGGTGGATGCGAACATGTGATGGTAGGGTGATGGTATAGGTAACATCATTAAGTTCCCGTGTGATTGGGAACGGGCCTATGTAGGCATCGTCTAGCTTGGCCGAGGCTCGCACTGAGGGATAGTTTTTTCGTTGAATCCACACAAGATCACCAACTTGCAGGGATGGGCCTGGGCACCATCCTTTATCTGAGAAGGCTTTATATCGTTGCTGTGTGGCTAGAAGACATTTGTGGGCAAGTCATTGGGCATTTTCAATTTGGGTGACTAAGGCCCCCGCGGCTGGAATCTGTGACAGTGATACCTGAGGAAGGCACAGCAGGGGGTGGAAACCATATGAAACATAAAAGGGTGAGTCACCCAGGGAGGCGTTAGCTCCATCATTGTACGTGAATTCCGCCATCGGCAGCTGTGCAACCCAGTCATCCTGGAGGTAAGTACAATAACACCGCAGATATTGCTCAATGTGTTGGTTTACTCTCTCGACTTGGCCGTTCGCCTGGGGGTGACAGGCAGTGATGGGGCGTAATTTGACGTTGAGCAGAGAGAACAGTGCCTTCCAAAACCGCGAAGTAAATTGCGGTCCTCGATCAGAGATGATTTATTTCGGCAGTCCATGCAATCGTACCACTTCTTGTAAGATGAGTTCTGCTGTACCCTTAGCAGAAGGCAATCCCTTACATGGTACAAAGTGTCCCAACTTGGTAAAGCAATCAATGATTACGAGGATGAAATCATGGTCTTGAGATTTGGGCAGGGGTCCAATGAAGTCGAGGGCGATCTTTTGTCATGGCCTGGTCGGAGTTTCCACTATTTGCAGGAGCCCAATGGACAGTTGGCATGGGGTCTTGGTACGAGCGCACATGGAGCACCCCTGAACATACTGTTCAATGTCTCGTCGAACGCCGGGCCACCAGAACTTACGTAGTAGCAGGGACAGGGTGCGGCATTGTCCAGGGTGTCCTACTAGCGGGGAATCATGGTGGGCCCATAATACTTGTGGTCGATATTTCAGGGGAATGATGATATGCCCCTTATGAGAGTACAATCCCTGGACCTGTCCGTACCCTTGTCGTTGGTACTCTGTTTTACTCACCACCTGTAGCCATTGAAGGGAAGGAAACTTAGCCTCAAATGCGGATGGTGGGAGGCGTGGTCCAGTTAATGACGAGGTGGGATGGTCGGACGTGTAGCATCTTGATAAGGCATTGACTAGGGTATTTTGGGGTCCTGGACGGTATTGTATTCGGAAATCAAAATGCGAGAAGAACAATGCCCAGCAGGCATGCCTGGCACTAGTGATTCGGGCTGTCTGCATAAAGGTGAGGTTTTTATGATCCGTTAATACCAGGACTGGGTGTAGTCCTCCTTCCAGGAAGTGCTGCCATACTTCAAATGCCACTTTAATCACTAGGAGTTCCTTATCGAAGATGGTATCGTTCCATTCTGCCGCCATTAGTAGTCTGGAACAGAAGGCACACGGCACACGGTGATCATGAGCTCTGTGTGCTTGGGCCAACACGGCACCAATAGCTGTGTTGGAGGCTTCAGCCTCCACGATGAAAGGCCGGGAAACATCAAGATGCTGAAGAAATGGGGCCTACATAAAGGCGTGTTTTAAGTAGTTAAAGGCTTCCTGTTGCGAGGGTGACCAGACGTACTTGGTTCCCTTTTTCAAAAGGGCGGTGTGAGGAATCGTGCAACATGCATAATTTGTGATATACTACTGTTAGTTGTTAGCACTGCCAAGAAAACGTTGCAGAGCTTTCACTGAAGTAGGAACCGGCCACCGTTGAATCACCGCTACCTTGCAGGGATCCATCTTGATGCCGGTGGGAGAAACGATGAACCCTAAAAAGGGAACAGAGGTTGCGTGGAAGATGCACTTTTCCAGCTTGCAATATAGTTTGTGGGATTGGAGGTGTTGCAACACCATTCGCACGTGATGGATATGGTCAGACATGGAGGTCGAAAATATTAATATATCATCCAGGTAGGCGATGACAAATAAATCCAACAGGTCTCTTAGTATATCATTAATAAAATGTTGGAAGGTGGCAGGAGCATTAACTAGGCCGAAAGGCATCACTAAATATTCAAAGTGTCCGAAGCAAGTTCGAAAAGCGGTCTTCCACTCATCCCCCTTTTGAATTCTAACAAGGTTGTAAGCTCCCCTTAAATCAAGCTTGGTGAACATGCAGGCGCCCTGCAGTTTCCCTAGTAGTTCGGGGATTAGAGGTAATGGGTAATGATTCTTGACTGTGATGCGATTTAACCCTCTATAGTTGATGCAGGGGTGGAGGTCCCACTCCTTTTTCGGGACAAAAAAAAGGGGGTCCCCGGCTGGGGAGGTGGAATGTTGAATAAACCCCTTTGCCAGGTTTTCGGCTATGTAGTCCTTAAGGGTGGCTGTCTCGGTGGGGAAGAGGTTATAGATACGCCCATATGTGGGCTCTGTACCTGGTATAATATCAATGGGGCAATCGTAGGGTCGATGAGGGGGAAGAACAGATGCGTCCTGTTTACTGAATACCCCAGCAAGGTCCCGGTAAGGTACTGGGATCTGTGGGGCACTAGGACAGGGGCACGTGGTCCTAATCCATTGAGGGAAAGGGTCCGGGATCACACAATGACACAGACAGAAGGTGGAAGGGAAGGTAACCTTATGGGTAAACCAATCAATCTTGGGGTTATGCTGGTGTAACCATGGGAATTCTAGTATAAGGGAAAAATGGGGAGATGTAATAACGTCAAATTGCACCCATTTCCTATGTGTGCCTGTGGTGCACCGGAGGGGTGTGGTACATTGTTGCAGGGGTCCTGATGTTAAAGTGGACCCATCTATGGTTTGGATTACTTCTATTGAGGGGCGCATTAGTTGGGGAATGGCATACCTGGCCGCGAATCTCGTGTCAATGAGGTTCCCAGAGGCCCCCGAATCTACCAAGGCCCTAGCAGTTACGGCCTTGGTGGTGGACAGTTGTAGACTGACTATTATGTACAGTTGTTGGCCCTGTCCTTGAGCCTCATAGGCCCACTGCCTGGGGAATGGTCCCTTCACCGAGAGGTCCCCCGTCACTCTCGGTGAGTAGAGTTTCCCAGGCCAGAGGGGCGGGCCTGCTTGGAAGGGTATGTTTGGGGAAAAATGGGACCCTGCTCCACAATAGAAGCAGAGGTGTTGCTGTTTCTGTCTTTCCTGTTCCTCGGGACTTAAGGGACCCTTCACCATCCCAATTTGCATGGGTTCCGGCCCCGTGGTACCAGGACTATTAGGTCCCAAGACCACCCGGTCCCCAATAGGCCTAGGGGGCAGTCCTTTCCCTTGGTCTTGCTGCCTTTCCCTTCGTCGCTCAGTCAGGCATTCATATATGTGGAGGTTAGGGTAACAAGTTCTTCTAATGTGATTGCGGTGGTGGCAGCCCCTGCTAGCTGATCTTTAATATTGTCCTGCAACCCCTGTCGAAACAAGGCTCATAGGACTGAATCACCCCAACCTTGGTCAAAGGCCAATTTGCGGAACAGGGTAATATAGTCTAATAAGGGGAGTTTGCCTTGTTGTAAATGGAGGATTGCTTACTCCACATCTCTTATGCGGTGGGGATAATCAAATAAAAAATGGAATTGTTTTAGATATCCCTTGTAGTCACCCAGCAAGGCATGTGATGCTAACAGTGGGATAGCCCAATCCCAGACCACCGTACCCAATAACCCTATAATAAATGCCACTTTTGCCTAATCATTTCCATAAGTTAAGGGTTGGGACTGAAAGGTTAGGTTACACAGCGCCATGAACCCCTGACATTGTTTCCTATCCCCATAGAATTTATCTGGTTGAGGTGCCTTAGGCTCTCGTGGAAGAGGAGCGTTCTCTGCGATGGGTGCAGGCGAAGGGGGGGGGGGGCACCTTGATCTATGGGCCCCTCCTCGCTCTCCATCGACAGGGCTGGTGCTGCATCCAGGGCCTCTTGCAGGACCTGGTTGCGCTTCACCAACTCCTCATTTTCCTCTTTTAAATCCTGTACTTCTAAGGTCAGGGCATGAACTGCCCTGATTAATTCTGTTACCTCCATCTCGAGGGGGTAGGGTGTAAATGCTGGTAATTCTGTCAGGTAGGGTAGGGGGAACAGGATACAAAGGATAGGAGGGAAGTGGAAGGGCAACAGGATGTGAGCCTGGCCCTGGGCCCCTTCTCTGGCGTGGTGCCACGGGGTAGGCAATTCCCTCAGGGTGTTAGGTGGGCTTTCCCTCAAATACTGAAGGCAACCCGGCTCATCATAGGGAATAAGAGGAGGTTTCTTGCTCACAGGGGAGGGGAATCCACAAACAATATATACTACAATACTTACGGTGTCGCTCGGGTCCCAGGTCCGGTGAACGGGGGTGTGAGGAGGAGGAAGGGTCCCAGGTTAAGGAGTGCCGGGGGGGGGGACGGAGGCTAGGAGAGGGCAGGCACACAGGGATGAGGAAGAGGGAGGCAGGGTACGAGGGATGGAGGGGAGAGGCAGGCAAGACACACGTGCTGCAGAAACTCAAGCACACACAAATACGCCGAGGTGAAGAGACACGGGGAGAAGCAAGACAAACACTGAGGGGGTACACAAGACAATGGCTGGCAAGGGCAAACGGGGGTACAAGGTAAACCAGAGCAGAACAACCAAGGGGCCAGCCTCTCATACGATTACCGGCGGGGTTCTGATGCCCCGCCGGTCTCTTTTATGACGTTGGAGGCTGTGCGGTCCCACCCGGGGTCAAGGCTCTGCCCCCCAGCACCTCCCAATGTCCCGCCAGCCTAGTGCTGCGGTGGGGCGGGGCCGCAACTCCTGACATGTTCGGCAGCAGAGGTGCCAGGCCCAGAGCCCTCACCAGCTGCTGCCCCTCCTGACCAGGGTCTCCTAAGTCTGGGATGCTGGCGGGGTCGCCCGGCGGGATCACACCGAGATCCGTCATGCTGGAAGGGCCTCCCGCCGGGGCCCCGCCGCCGCCAGGTTTGACATGCTGGTTATCCTCATGCCGCGCACATCCCTGCTGCCGGGGAACGCGCTGCTGCGTGACACCCACCAACTCAGGGTGTTTTCAAATGAGATGCTCCCCGCATGGCCACCCAGGAGCCATGTATCTGACCGCCTGTCTGACGGTGGAACAGCTGGATGCATGCTCCCGCGAGCTACGGAACACCCTCTTATGACCACTCATGCAACACTACCAGGAAATTCAGAGTGCTCCGTGGGGGCAAGTCAAATGGATGTGTGGCAATGGGCGGCCATACAATCCCTGCCCATATGAATGGCAGCTGCCAGTCATGCCAGCAGACAGGTCCACAACTCATAAGCACTTTGCGTGGGGAAAAGCAGCCTTTGCAAGGTACAAACCCTGACTGGGAACGCTGGGGAGCTTGGGTTCCCCAGCACTTACACCCGGGACATGTCACTGTAAAGGCCAGCCTGGCACGCTTCCCCCTCCCCCATGGTCCATGGCAGAAGGAGTGTATGGCAGCAGCTTCTATGGCCGCAGTAGCCATGTTGGGAGCTGCCCTTTTGAACCACTCTGCATGCACTCCATCCATGTGGGTGCTTCATGGTAGTGCCACGCTGCAGCCACAGCCCGCCCCTCCTGTCGCCTTGCTCATTTAAAAACACCCAAAGTTCCTCTGAGGTGTGCTTGACTGTATTATACCTGTTATTATTCCCATTTTCCATCTAGACAACTGAGGTAAATAGGTGTAGCTAAACCAGGATTATACCTGGGCCAAAGCCTGCACTCTTGCTACTGGACCACACCTGTTCTCATACTACCATGTTACAGGTGGCATGACTGCTGCCTCACACCTCTCCAACTCCAACACAGACTGCAGAAAAAGAGTTATAAGGCAGGAGTAAAAGAATAAAAGAATCCTTAGCTCCTCAGGGAAACTACTTTATCATGCTACAGGAACCTAACAGCTTCCTTTGAAGTCAATAGGAGGCTTGGGGTGTTTAAACATGGGAGTCACTGCAAATGGAATATACAATGTAATCCAATTTAATGCACAAATTCTTTCTTAATGTTTTATACTGTTAATTACCGAAACTCAATAAACCGAAAGTTCAAATAAAAATAAAATAAAGTAATTACAAGCTGCAATATTTAAGGCCCGATGTTAGCTGGTGGTAGTTTATTTATTCTCTTCTTTTTGTTCAGCGTTTCCCCAGAAGAATTAACTTATCTGTTGTTTTCAATAAAGCCTCACCTCCAGCTGAGATAATTTAACTTTTATATTTTTATTTATTTTAAAAAATGGAACTAGAAAAAAACAACCCTCTATGCCTCTAATTAAGCATCTTTATTAGGAAATTAAAGTTAAAAGTGGCTTAACAGCAGCTGAAACTCCAGCGAATGCTGTGGCTGGCTGGCAATTTTTATTGTTAAATGGGTGGTACGGTGAAAATTAAAAGTTGCTCAGTTATGGAAGAAAAGCTGTTAGAACTACTCAGCTGAGTTTATTATTGGTTAGTATGTATGTATTAGTATTCCAGGAACATTCAGAGGCTCCCCGTGAAAGGCAGCACTTCACTGGGTTATGCGCTGTACAAATTGAAGAAAGGACAGCCTCTTTTCTTGCAATCTAAAGCAGGGGAGGGGAACTTTTTCCATCCCGCCGGCCACTTTGAAAATTAGTGCAAGCTCTGCAGGCCAGACAGAAGTTGGGAGGGGGTGCTTAAAGGAGTGTGCTTAGGATGGGGAAAGGAAGGGAAGGAACCAGATCATGAATCTCAATCTATACCATGGATCCATCCCCTCTTCCTGAACATGTGCCCTCATCATTTCTCCTTTCCCCTGATCTCACTTGGTCAGTGCTTGAGGGTAGGGGAATTCTGGGCTAGGTCAAAGAAGGGAGGGAAGTCAAATAAAATCCAACTGTGGTCTGGATTTGGCCCATAGGCAAGAGGTTCCCCACCTCCGATCTAACGTCATGATCCTACTCTGTGCAAAGAGACCCCGGTGTCCCCAAGGTCAGTCAGTATTGCCAACATCATGACTAAGAAACATCATACGTGACTTAAAATCATGGCATTTGTTTTTTAAAAATTAAATGGTAAGTTGACTAAGTTATTTCAGTTTGTCTTCTGGTTCTTGAGTTACTTTAGAGTAAGGCTGAAATGAGAATTTTATTTTATTTATTTATTTATTTATTTATTTCAGTTTTCTTTTATCCCGCAACCCTTCCTGCTCACAGAGCAGTTTAGGTTCAAGCAGAATTAATTTGTTTCTTGCGAAAATAAAAAATCGTTACCGATATCCTGGGGCAATCGCAGTAGCAGTTTGAGATCGCAGCAAGAATCTTGTCCAAATTTACGGTGTCCTGTTTACTGTGATTTACCCTGGAGCATATACTGATTTAGAGTGTACTGCTTACCGTGTACCACGTTCGTCCCAGTAACGCGCATGCGCAGAATGGCCACCGCAAGTATTCTGCACGTGCGCAGCCCTCTTCCAAGATGGTGCCAGCAGCGTTGCCGCTATCTTGGAAAAGGCAGCCATTGTGTATATGTGCGTTACTGGGATGAACACAGTGCATGGCAAGCGGTACACGGTAAATTGGTATATGGTGCACAGGAAATCATGGTAAAAGGTAAACAGTACACATTAAAGTGCGGTAAATCGAGAAGAATTATTGACCGACAAAGTGTCGAGAACCGGGGCTTTCCTCAATTCTCACTAAAGAGTCAAGAACCATGATTCTTGGCAAAAATTGAGAGAAAATTGAGATTGTGATTCAGCACTACTTTAGAGTATGGGATGAGGAGGGGAAGACATTTTCAAATGTTTCTTTGAAATGAGAGCTCAAGGCACTTCTCTTTTTAAATGAACACTGAGAATCAGTGAGGTGTTAAGAATCCCATCCAGTGTTGTGAAATCTGTGATGAAATCATGAGAGTTGGAAACACTAGTCATTGTAGGATGAGAACTTAGGCCATGTCTTCCAACATGTTGAACAGCAAGAGAGGGACAAGTTCCATCCCCTTGACTAATAAGCTCTGCCCCATATCAAATAAGCTCTGCCCCCTCATGTACGAATGTTCACACCCCCTCCTCCCCCCCCATAGCAGCTGCAGAAACACAGCATATGGGCCACTGTTCCCCCTCCCCCCATGCCCTGCACCACTCACCTCCCCATGCCCTGCCCAGTAGCCCTCACCCTGCCATGATGCACAGTCATGGCAACAAGAAGCTGTAGCCGCCATTAACCCCTTCCTGTCCATGATGCTGTTCAGCCCCTGCCAGTTCCAACCCACCACGGAGGCGCCACATACTGCATGGGACACCCACCAGCAACACCCAGATGCAGGAGGGAACCCCCAATACACCACTCATCGAATGCAGACAGCAGGGAGAAAACTACACACTTTATTGAGTGCCAATAACAAGAATGGAATGGGAACAGGGGGGGAAACCCACAGCAAACTCTAAGCAAGCAGTCCGGCTGAGATGCAAACGCCTGTGGGGTCGAAGTTCAGGGCTTCAGGCCCACGACCCTCTTACAGTGGATTTCAACCTGTGGTTTGCGGAACCCTGGGGGTCTGAGACTATGCCTAAGATATCCGCAAAAGAAGATGACTATGAAAATAAAGTTTCAGATCCCAGAAAAGGAATCATCTCCTCCCAAGTGCTCCCAGCCAGGGCCTGTCACTTTTACAAAGACCAGCCGGGCACTTCCTCGTCACACCACCTATTAGCTGATAGGCGTTGTGAGAGGGAAGCGTGCTGAGCTGGCTTTGGAAACTGACAAGCCCCAGCCAGGAGCACTAGGGAGCTCATCTCAGCTATGATTCCAGCCAGGGCTCGTCACTTTTAATGGCCGCTCCGCCCACATTGCCTCTCAGCTGACAGTGGCTGCGATCTCAAACCTTCTGCATGTGGGATCCGCGTGGGTCCTGCGTAGCTTGCATGTGGCACAATCTTCTTGGATTGGGCACATTCGCAGGGGTTGTACACGTGTGTGTGTTGCAGAGTAATAACTGATTCGCAATCAGTAAGGACAAATGCAGCTGAAGGTTTAAAACAGAACTTTACATAAGCTTTCTCAGGCACAGATCCTTAGTTACATTTAACTAGTAGTAAGACAAAATGGATACTGAGACAAAGAGAGAGAAGGGAAGAAGGAGTGGTTACACAAAGGAATTCAACTGTAAAACTCCATCTCCCTTCCATGTACACATAAACTTAGCAGTGCCATCTGGTGGCTCTATAGTCAATCACTGTTCTTAAAACAGCAGGCATTAACTTATGGATGTTGCATATACCAACACCCCTTCTCAACAGACAGAAGTTAACCTACTAAACCCATTTTACTTAGTAGCTTTCGGTAGTGCTCTCCTGCTAAAAGTTTTGTCAGGGCATCTGCTACCATGTCTTCTGTAGCTGCCTTTGTCCATTTGTCGTGTTCCCTTCTGACGTTTGTAAGACGTCTTCCCACGTTTATGGCTCAGACAGTCTGTCGGTACTTGCTTTGTAGGACAAGCGGAGTGGGCGGTTTGCCTTTATTTTCCCTGGTAGATCTTCTGATTTCAACATCTGCAGGTGATTGGGTTTGTTCCTGCATCTCATTTGAGCTTGTACTGATTTCAGCTGTTTGTTCAGGACGCTCTTCTCCTCCTGATTCAGGACATGCTTCTTCTCCTGATTCTTTTAAGGACATTACACTGTTGTTTGGGTTTTCTTCGAAAGTCATGCTGTTGCTGATAGTTACTTTGTCTGTGTGTGGGTTGAGGATTCTGTATCCTTTGGAGTGTTCGCTATATCCAACAAGAATCCCTTCCACAGCTCGGTTTTGTAGTTTGATGCGTTTCTCTTCCGGAATGTACACGTATGTCTTGCATCCAAACACTTTGATGCGTCCCACACTAGACTCCATACCAGAGTTCATATGGGGTTTTACTCACTGTTCTTGAGTAGAGTCGGTTCTGTAGATATGTCGCCGTAACTACTGCCTCACCCCAATATTTTTCTGGCAGTCCGGAGTCCGTCAACATGCACATGATCATTTCTGTTAAGGTTCTGTTCTTTCTTTCAACTACCCATTTTGCTCGGGCATATATGGTACCGTCTTCTGGTGCTCTATCCCATGGGTTCTCAGGAAGTCTTCAACTCTCTTTCCTGTGTATTCACCTCCGTTGTCAGTTTGGAGTGCGAGTGGCTTGCGTTGAAATCTGTTGCTTGTCATGGTTATGTAGTCCCTTAATTTTTCCAGTACTTGATTCTTGTGCTTCATGAGATATGTGACTGAGTATCTTGAACAGTCGTCTATGAATATCACTATGTATCTGTTCCCTCCAGGTGTGGGTACTTTCATGGGGCCGCACACCTCACTGTGTATGAGGTCAAGTGGCTTGGAGGTTCTTGTCTGGCTTGCCTTGGGGAGCATTGCTCTGGTGGCTTTAGCTTTGATACAGCATTCACATCTCATGGTCAAGGGACATGCTGTTACTATCAGGTCTTTTGTCAGCTGCTGTCTTTGCAGTTCCTTTATACTTTCCGGGTGCCTGTGACCCAGGCGTCGATGCCACAGATGAATGCAGTCCTTGTGTTGCTCATGTGCAGTGAGTTTTGCTTGTTCCTTGGTTGCACTCAAGCGATACAGGTGCTCATCTGCATAGGCTCTGGCTAGGACCCTTGTCCCCTTCTGGATTGTGCATTCATTACCCCGGAACTTGACGGTGAGCCCTTTCTCTGTTAGGCGTTTAACGGATAGGAGTCCTCCCTCTAAGCCAGGTACATACAGCACATCCTTTACTGGTATTGCTAGTGTGCCTCCGTGTGGCTTGTTGCAACTTAGAATTCCTTCGCCAATACCTTCTGCAGTGATGCTGCTTCCATCAGCGAGGTATATCTCTTCTTTGTTGCTTGGGTCCAGTACCGTGAAAAAGCTCTTGTCGCTGGTCATGTGACTTGTGGCTCCAGAGTCGACACACCAGTCCTGTGATGAGTTGGTCTGTGTTGCTCTAAAACATCCTCTCCACTGTTCTGTGGTTGTGTCACTGGTTGTAGCCTTGGCCCTTTGCTTAGACACTTGTGGAGATCGCTTTTGTTGTTCTGCCTTCCATATGGAGCAGTCTTTCTTTAGGTGTCCTTCTTTCTTGCACCGAAAACATGCCCTTGTTTCCTTCTTGTGCAATCTGTTGTCTGCAATTCTCAGGGCAGTTTCCTTATCCTGTTCCTGATTGTCTTGCATGATTTCTTTCCTGCGCTGGAATTCATCCATGAGTCTCCCTTTTACAAATTCCAGTGTTAGTTCTGCCTCAGGCCTTGTCTCTAGGGCGTTTATGAGGGCGCTGTATGATTCAGGCAGGCTGCAGAGAAGTAAGGCCGCCACGTGGTTGTCTTTTATCTCTTCACCGATGCCTCGCAGTTGTGCTACCACTTCCAGCATTGAATTTATGTGATCCTGCATCTCCTTCCCTTTACCAAGTCTCATCTGGTACAGTTTCCTTAGGAGAAACAGCTTACTGTTCAAGCTGGTCCTTTCATGCAGCTTCTGCAGTGCATTCCACATGCCCTTTGCTGTGGCCTCCTCCCTTATGTGGATTAACTGGTCATCTTCTACTAGCAGGCTTATGGTTGCCTTTGCCTGTCTGTTCTTTCTGTCCCACACCTCAGGGTTTGCTGCAGGTCTGTCTGTGGTGATCACCTCCCACTGGTCATCTTTGGATAGGAGCATTTCTATTTTGAATTTCCACAACTGGTAGTTTGTGTTATTCAGCTTGCAGACTGAAAGCTTTAATTCAGAGCTGATGGCCATGCTTGCTTCCCTCCCCTCAGATTGGGATTCTGGTTCTTCTGCTCACTTACTGATAGTAGGCCTCCTCTGGGAGTTTCCTTTGGGCCTCTTTTCCTTTCAGCTCACTTCCAGTCTTTAGGGTTATTCTGGGCTGTTCTGAAGAGGTCTGGGCCCATAACCTGTTGCAGAGTAATCACTGATTTGCAATCAGTAAGAACAAATGCAGCTGAAGGTTTAAAAACAGAACTTTACTTAAGCTTTTTCAGGCACAGATCCTTAGTTACATCTAACTAGTAGTAAGACAAAATGGAGACCAAGACAATGAGAGAGAAGGGAAGAAGGAGTGGTTACACAAAGGAATTCAACTGTAAAAACCCCTCTCCCTTCCATGTACACATAAACTTAGCAGCGCCATC
Source organism: Sphenodon punctatus (assembly GCA_003113815.1). NCBI lineage: Eukaryota > Metazoa > Chordata > Lepidosauria > Sphenodontia > Sphenodontidae > Sphenodon > Sphenodon punctatus. The sequence continues at coordinate 1,812,387 of QEPC01014730.1, read as the reverse complement.
TGGTGGCTCTATAGTCAATCACTGTTCTTAATACAGCAGGCATTAATTATGGATGTTGCATATACCAACAGTGTTGACATGCAGACCATGTGGCGCACATGGGGAATGGGATTGGCCCCATTGACAATTTCTTACTATACACACAATAGATTTTGAAAGGGGTCCACGCCTCCATTTGAAATTTTTTGGAGTCTGGCAAATGAAAAAAGGCTGAAAACCATTGCTTACTAGTGGACCTGTCTGCCGGCGTGGTTGGTGGTTGCCGTGAAGCTATTTGGCTTGCCCCGTACAGCACACTCTGCCTTTCCCGGCCTGGTGACGTGTGGCTGTGCGTGGGTGCTCTGTGGCTTGCAGGAGTGTGCATCCAGCTCCACCATCTTCAGAGAGACGGTTGGTTGCGGGGCTAATGGGTGCAGATGCGGGGGTAACGTCTCGTCTGAAGACACGCAAAGCGGGACTGCCTCTCCTGAATATGGACTGTTGGGAGATACGGCTTAGGCAGATAAGACTGGGGCCACTAAAGGCCATGGAAATACAATGCAAATTCCATACACACTAATGAGAGCAATGGGTGGCAAGTGCCCTACTTGTTCAACACCACTTGAACATATTCATAGCACCGGGACCCTGGGGGTGGGGGGAGCGTTTGCAGGTTCCAGGCTAGGGTTGTCACCTATGCACATTTTTAAGGAACACGTATGAAAAATACATGTTGCAGGGCCTGCATTGGCTCCTAAGATGCTAGGGCCTGCATAGGTGGCAACCATATTCCAGGCCCCCAAAGGCCCAGGTGGGATTTTCACTAAGGTCCTCTTTCTTTATTTTAGTCCTTGTCCCAGTTCCTCACCATACACAGTCCATACATATACATGCTCCATTCATGTGGGGTTTCGCTCTATGCCAGTATCACTCATGGAGCCTTTACCCAGGCCCTGCTGGCCAGGTACAATCCCTCCCGCAGCCAGTTATGAGACTGATCTCTCCCTAGCTCCAGGGTTATCTCTATAGAGTCAAAGTCTGTCTCAGCTCCTGCCTCCTGGAGCACTTCCTTCCTCTAAATCTGCTTTCAGTTCCCCTTTTTAGAGTTTCAGCTGGCCTGGTCACACCCAGGACCAGCTGTCAGGAATTTCAGGTGCTGTCCCTTACCCCATCAGCACCTGCATTCTTTTTGGCACCTGCTTTCCTTCCAGTGCTACCTCATCTTAAAGGGCCAGGCAGACCTACACAGCTAGTCCCTGCTACAAACATATTCTGTTGGTTTTATTTTTGAAACCCATGTAAGGAATGGAGCGATGGGAAGAGGAGGAAATGTGTTCATCAGGGCCAGTCTTAGAGGTTGCAGGGCCCAGGGTGGAAATAAAATGTTGGACCTCTATTGCCCCACCCTTGATAGCCCTGCCCCTTTAACTATTGACAATTTGGTGTTTGCTTATAAAAACAAAGAAGTGTCATAAGTTTCCACACACATGCAGATGCACATGCAAGGTTTCCCACACACATGCATAAGTTCTCTCCCTTCCACCCACATACATACACCTCTGGCAGGGGGGATTCAGGGATCCGTGATTTACTGAAAGTGGGTTAATAGGGGAAGAGGAGAAGGAAAAGGAGAGCATTCTGTGAAGAGATGAAAGGAAATATATAGAGAGGAAAAGGTAGACAGGAGGGAAGCAGTGAAGAAGAGGGTTGGGACTAGCCAATAAACAAGGAGGAAAGATGTGGAGTCTGTATCAGAAAGAAGGGTAGGGCAGGGTTGGAGAGAGATTGAAAACCAGGGTTGGGGCAAGGTTTGGAGAGATTAAAAACCAAGGTTTGGGTCTGTGGGCCAAATTTGAGGCTGCTGGCCCATGTTACACAATTTCACTTTTAAAAAAAACAAAAAAAAACCTTACATGAAATTGTATAATGTGTGCATGCCTCTTTTCTCATTTGGCATGGAAATTTCCATGATTTTCATCACGGATGTCAGGGTAGGGAAACCCAGCTCTGACATTAACATGAGTTCTGTATTACGTGAGATTGGAATGTGTGCCTGGCGGGAGTTTAACATGAATTTAGCTAACACGAACGTTACAACGTGTGTATGGATTAGGGCCGAAATGAGTTCCTGAGCCTCTTGAGAGTCTTGGTGACAATGGCGTTCTCGCTGAGATTCTCCAGTTTGAGAATCTCATGAGAAACGTCAGTCTTGCTGCCATTCTCACTGAGATTCTCAAACGGCCCCAAAAATGGTCTGCCCGTGCACAAAATGGCCACAGTGGTCATTTTGCGCATGCATAGGGCGTGTTTTTTATTTTTTTAGAATCTCGCGAGATTTTTGAGAAACCTCAAAAAAATGTTCTGTTGGCATATGCGTGCATGTTCCGCATGATGGAATCACAGGCACCTAAAGCATCGTGTGGGTGACCACAACTCTAATGGTGGAGAGGGGCAGGCCACACGTGGGCAGATGGCTGCATGGAGGAATGCCTGCCTTTCTGTTTTGGTCCCATGTGGAGCCTGTGGGTGGTGGCTCTGGTTTGTTAACACCCTTGGACTAAAGGTTGGTCAAATTTGTTCTAGAAATTGTAGTTTGAAGTGATTGTGTAAGCCGCAGAAGTTGCTTAAGGGATGGAAACCTTATTGCGAAGAACACTTGAGGCTGGTGTGCTAAGAAGGAGGTTTTTGCTATTCTGACCCTACCACTGTATCCTTACAATGGGTATTGTTCTGCTTGTGAATAGCCTGGGCCTGTAATTTAGTTCTGTATGGACGATGGCTGTCCTATTCTGTCCTTCAGTGCATTTGTGGGTATAAATACGATGAAAGGCTTTTCTTTGTTGTAAGATTCTTGTTATGCATTTTTAAAAGGTGCTTAATTTGTGTGTGACACCTCTGTGAAAACCATGGCAGTTGGATGCAGCATCTACTGTTAAAGCGAGGAAAAATTCTTTGAATCCTGTAGCCCGCTCTTTGAGATCTATCAAGCTTTCACCTGTTCTGCCTCTTTCAGAGTGTTCTTCCAAACATACCCTTTGTGACTCTGTGGGCCACGGGCCCTTTAAGAAAGTAGCACCTGTGAGGTTGCCAGCGCGAGCCAGGCTGAAGGTGCTACCAGCAGCAGTAGCAGTGGACAGTGCCTGAGTGGAAGCAGCTGGAAAAAGGGCGGGGCAGTAGCCAGCCCTCGAGTTTAAAGTCTGAGCTGGAGCTCAGTAAAGGAGAAACTAGTGAAGGTACAGAGCTGAATGGAAGCTTTGCAAGAGGGTGTGATTGAACCGGAGGTATACAGGGGGTAGAGGAGTAAACCTGCCCAGAGAACGAGCGAGTGGAGTACAACCAGCCAGAGGGAGTGGCCTGTCTGGACTTGGAACTGTGAGTAAAAACCCAGAGGGTGTTGCCTGGCTAAAGAGACCGTATTGAATAGAGACTGTGGGGAGAACCAGAGGGTGGATGCTTGGCCAAAACCTGTGTATGAATTGGAATATTCCCCCAATAGCCAGTGACTGTGTGGGGCTGATCCTGCCAGAACTCACCCAAGCAAGCCTGGCCCTGCCACACCCCACAAGCTACTTGGGCCAGAAGTCTGGGCCTCAGCTCAACCCAGGCTTGATGCAACTAGGGCTTGAAATGAGAATGGGAATTCTTGCAGGAATGCATGAGATTCTTGCAACTCTGGTGAGGTCTTGTGTGTTCTCACAAGGGTTCTTGAGAGTCTCGTGGGATTCCTGAGAAACCTCAAAACCCACTCTGTGCATGTGCAAGATGGCTGCTGAGGCTGTTCTTCACACGCACGGCCACCCGGGGGCCATTTTGTACATGCGCAGAGTGGGTTTTTTGAGGTTTCTCAGCAGAATGGCCACAGCGGCCATTTTACACATGCGCAGAGCTGGTTTTCGGCCACGCGAGAATCTTGTGAGAACAGGTTGGGAATCGGCCAATTCTTGACTCATTCTCATTCTCGCAAACCTTGGTGAGAACCTGGTCCTCGCTGAGATTTGTGAGAAGTGCAAGGATGCGTTTCAGCCCTAGATGCAACCATGCTCTTCTGAGTCTGGGCCTGGTGTCATTGGGTAGCTCTGTCACGGACTATGGTGACACCATGGTGCTTCATAAGGAGCTGGATTATGCTAGACAATAGATGGGGATCAGGATTCCCCTACCCTGTTCCAGTTTGGTCATACCCTTATAGAGAGTCAGGATATCACAGATCTTTCTGGGGAGGCAGAGCCTCCTGGGGAGTCCATCCTGAGCCTAAGGGACTTTGGCAGAGAGTGCACCTGACACTGCCCGGGCCCAGTTGGGTCCCCTTGGGCTTGGCTTGGGTCTTTAGGCCTCTATTTTAGGGCTGGAATGAGTTCTCACAAAAATGGGTATACCCATCGGAATTACATTGCCCAATTCAACTTGGTAACATCACGTACTAGTTGGTACCCAATTAGTGCCCAATGGGCTAACAGACCTACCAATTTCCTGGTTTTCCATTATTGAAATTGGTTGGTAAAATGGAAAATGAGTAACTCGATAACCATAATACACAGTATTTAGGGCAATTGGGAGCCTTACCTGGTTCTTGAGTACTATTCGGGCACCCAGCATTCTACCCGAAATTGTGGACATTACCTGCGGGTAGCAAATGTCGTACTTATTTTATCTCTGTCTCAAACTCAAGAAGGTTAAGAACTGGATGCAAACTTTGTGGCTTGACTTTATTGCTACTTTTTAGTAGATGACAATGATGAAGGAAGGGGAAGAAGTTCTGTCCCCTAGTCCTCCAAAGTCTTGCTTCCTAACACACCATGTATAAATGTGGGTACTACAGAGGGGGCATGCTCCCTGTATTTAGGGTGCATTGGGAAGACCATCTTAGTCTTGGCTGCTGCATTACCCACAAGGCCAAAATTAAGGCCATGATGGTCTCCTGCATCCCAAGCTCATGGGAGATCCATGTCCCTTCCATCTCCTCTGAATTTTCACCCCTGGATGGCATCTTTTCTAGAATCTCAAAAACAGGCTTTATTTTTTAAATGCTAAATTAAAAATGCTAAGAAAAAGAGATGACTTAAGAGCAACCTTGCTATCTCTCACTTTCCCACAAGGTCCATACTCCCAAACAGTCAGATTGTTCCTTTATCAAAGTGCTTTTTTGCAGTTGTGTTGCGTTCCTGCACAATGTGAACAGTTCGACAGCAAAATCCTAAATGCTGCACAGTGAGCAAAAGGTTGTGCACGCAATTTGTGTGCAACCTACATGCAAACCCTGTGTACGGAATGCGGTGTGCGTGCAACCTGCATGCAAACTATGCACGTGACCATGCACATGCCAATTTAGGATTAGACTTGATGTTCCTTCCTCTCTGGCCTCCTGGCCTTTGCCCTGAGCATGCCTTCCCCAGGCTTCTAGCTATTCAGCACCATTGGCTCAGCCATCCCTCAAGAAAGCCCTTCTTACAATAGTCTTTTTTTTATTTATTTTTTTATCAGGATCTAGGTCGGCTCCCTGCCCAAGTTTCCCATGCCTGAGTTTGCTGGGCAGACTGTCAAAGACTGACTAAGTTCTTATGCCTAGGGCTCTTATATCACCTAAAGAGGGCAGGATCAGAGTGATGGACAGGTTGCCCTTAAGCAACAACATTTGTTTCTTCACAAGCACCCATAGAATTGGGCTCTGTGGCACACATCCTCATAGAGGGTAGACTTTTATGCTTATGGGGTGAGAAAGTCTTAGTTCAATTCCCACTGCCAATTACCCAGCCAGGCACACTGGGGGTAATTTTAGATGTTACGAGACCACGGTTAACCACAGTGAATCCCCTGTGGTGGCTGTTTGTCCCATAACGTCTATTTGCTCCCCACCAGATGTTCACCACAGTGAACCACTGGCAGGAATCAAATTGACTACGATTCTGGACCTCCAGCCGCCTGGAGGTCTAGAATCATGGTGGGATCGGGCCCCAACCGTGATCACGGTGGCCACGATCTGGGATCGACCGAAAGTAACGTCTGTTACCTCCAGCAGGCACGGATCATGGTCCCGACCACGGGATGGGATCGGGCACAGCGGTTGGATTAGCCGCTGCGCCCGCCCACTATCCCACCCCCTGCTGTGACATAGGGTATTTTCAGGCATTACGAGATCACAGTGAACCACGGTGAATACCCACCTGTGGTCACTGTGGCTCGAACGTCTGTTTGGC
>QEPC01014730.1:1749486-1805785 GCA_003113815.1 Sphenodon punctatus | reverse complement strand
GGCACATCTGATATGGTGTGATGGGGTGACCCCGGCGGGGAATGAAAGGGTTGTTTTGGTACGGGGCCAAGTGGCCCCGTAACGTCTGAAAACACCCATAGACACACAGGAATGGTGAATTGCACCAATGGCTCTACAGTGCTGGCAAACCTTGCTACAGGGTGGGACTGCACCGGAACAGCCTGATGAGAGGCGGCCTGTTATCCCACATTGGCCCAGGTGGGGCAACAGTAGCCCTCATGCATTACCAGCTTTCTCTGGCAGATGCATCACATAGCAACAGGCCGCCCACCCTGGGGCAGAAGTGGACAAACATCTGGTGCTGCTGGCCTGATGGTCAGCTGCCTCATGGGCTAATGTGGAATAAGGTTTCCCAATGTCAGATAACGTCTTGTGTGGCCGTACCCATTCAGTCAATGCAGTATTTCGACAACTTTGTTTTTTTCAGCACTATTGGTGCTACTGTGCATGCACAATAGACAAAATGATATACCAAAATAACCTCCCCACCTAAAATGAAACATCCAAAACAGATATCCAACAAAAGAAAAATGATTAGTGGCCATTATCTATTTAATTGCAAATGAAGCAAATAGGGTGAATTTGATTAAAACATTTGTTCTGATGAATATTTATTTTAACTTTCATTAGCACACTGCTTTGAAATATCTTCTCTCCGCAGACAACTTATAGTAATTTTCTGCTCAATGCAGTTTATAAACAACAACAACAAAACCCTCATTGATACTAAAGAATTGTAAAGTAAATGACGGCAGACCTTTCGCTATCCACAGAGCTATGCTAAGTGCAGCTTTAATGTTCAATGATGTAAACCTTTTTCCCCACTCTAATATTTTAATTTGAGGTTTGGAAACCTATGATAACCTGCGTGTCTTTGTAAGTGTGGTACCACAGTGCCCTACTTAGACAACCAGGAAAGAGATTTCTAGCAAAGCACTTGATCTATTAGCGAACACAGGGAAAAAATATGTGTTCAGTGATATTAAATAACCAGGAGTTAAGACAATTTGTTGGACTTGCAGGATTATAACAGCCAGCTAAGTTCAAATGGTCATTTATCACTCTTACCACTTTGCAAGCTATTATGTATTAATTTAGAAAGTATTTTTTAACTCTAGCTGTTTAAAAATTCAAAATGCATTGAAATTAATTGACGCATGAATGAGTCTTACCTTGTGGTACAGTATGTTGCACATGACCAACTTATCATGAGTTCTCTGCATTGTTTTCTGATTCTGTTTTCATAGCTGCCATGGACTTAATGCTAATATGCAGCAAGTCTGTCCAATATCAGGCACCTTTTTGCAAAATACAGAACACAAAGTCTGTGGAATCGATCGACCCATATTGGTATTGGCACCAGAAGGAGCCACTTACCTACCTCTTAGAAAAAAGCTAGAATGATGGTGAATACCAAACAAAAAGGGACAAAATGGCAGAGGAAAAAACAATTGGTACACAGTTGGACGTAATCCAGAAACTGTGCATTATCTTGTTAGATTCCAGTTTGTGCTTGGAGCACTTGGCCGTTGGCTGATTTTTGGCTTTTTCTTACAGTGGAGAAAATGTTGTACCTTTCAACGTGTATTTCCACATTATCTGCTTGTCACTACTATGAAGTAGCTACTACGGAAGGAACTGCACATTTAATTTTGGGCTGAAACAAATCTGCATTTTTATATCTGCGAAGAGAATCCACAGATTTATTCCCATGAACAAATATCCACACTTGTCTTTGCCACTGTAGCAAAACTAGTTTGTTTTGTTGCTGTTTGGCTATTCATGACTGGGTGCTTTTAGACGTACGGCACCCATGTCTCTGCTTTGCCTCACACCTGGAAAGCCTGTCCATCTAAAGGCGGCCCACCAGATGTGCAAGTGGAGCAGAGGCTCCACTCCAGCCTCGCTTGTGCTGTTCTGGAACATCCCAGAGCAACGCCAGCGCAGCAGGATGCTCAAACTTGGGGCACTGGCCGGAGGTGGAGCTGTGGTCCGTCTACTAGTCTGATGGTCACTGCAGCTCTGCTTTCAGTCAAGGGCTGCCCGGATTGCCAGGTTGCGGAGGTGGTCAAGAGCACTTTTCACCAACTCCATCTGGTGAGGAGACTGCAGCCTTTTCTTTCGGACTCGGATCTGGCCACTGTTGTCCATGCTTTCATCACCTTGAGGCTAGACTACTTTAATGCACTCTACATGGGGCTGCCCTTGGTGACGGTTCAGAGGCTGCAGCTGGTGCAGAATGCAGCGGCTCACCTCCTTACAGGGAGGCGTCGCCGTGAACACATAACACCGGTACTTTGTTGGCTGCACTGGTTGCTGATAGTCTTCCAGGCCCGATTCAAGGTGCTGGTGATGACCTTTAAAGCCCTAAACAGCCTAGGCTCCATATATTGGAGGGATTGTCTGGCTCCCAGTGTCTCATCGCAGCCTCTGTGATTGGCTAGGGGCACCTTCCTGGCGACTCCGGTTTTTCGCCGGGTCTCAACTATGAAGAGGACGTTCTTAGCTGTTGCACCTTTGCTATGGAACTCCCTCCCACAGGAGGTCCACCTGTGTTCAAACCTGGTGGTCTTCCAGAGGCAATGTAAGATAATTTTGTTCCATTGAGCTTTTGGCAGTGGGGACTGAATTGTGTGTGTGTGTTTGATTTAAGGGAGGATGGGTTGGGGGATAGGGATTAGGTGGGAAGTTGTTGGAGGGTGGGAGTGGGTTGGGCCTTGGGGGCGGGGATTGTATTTTATGATTTTTTTATAAACTGCCCTGAGCCTTTGGGGAAGGGCAGGATAGAAATATAAATCAAATATATTAAATAAAATAGATCTGCGGGCAGCAGCCTGGAGTGTCGGGCAATCTGTCCGCAGTTCTATGGTGTGGGGGAGAGGGTGCCGCATGGGTGGGATCGCGGGGTGTGGCAGCTCGTGGCCCCTGTAAACCTGGCGCAGGTGGAGCTTCACATAGGGGACACAGGGCAGGTCTGGGGGTGGCCAGCCCTGCTTCCCTCTAAAGATGCTTTTTGTTACTCGGTTACTTTGGTATTGGTCACTTTGTTACTTCATTATCTCAGTACTGGTCGCGCTGACGGTTCCCATGATCTTCCTCTAGCCCTCTCACTCCTTTGCTTTCTACCCCATCATTTTGGAAATCCCCCCCTAGCTGAGTCAGGGTAGAGCTAGGTGTTTGCCGACTGTGTTTCTTCTCCTGCACCCCCATGCTGTAACAAGGCTGTGGTGGGCTGAAGCTCATGTCCCAGTTATGCCCACCAGCTTAGGGCAAGGGGTCAGGGCCTACTTAAGAAGCAGCCCTCTCAAGGGACCCAACCAGGCTTGGCCTCCCCAGAGTGGCAGCAGCCAGGAAGGAAGTTTTAAGTGTGGGTGGAGGCAAGGCCCTCCCATGCCCACTCTGAAAATTTCCTCCTTGGTTGGACGACTGGACCCTTTGCAAGCAGCCTGAGCACCGCTAGAAAATTTTCAGAGTGGGTGGGGGCAGCGTGTGGGCCCTACATCCTTCTCCAACCACTCTGAAAATTTCCTAGTGGGACTCAAGCCGCTTGCCGAGGGCCCCTGTAGTGTCCTAGGCTCAACTGAGCCCCCTCGTTCCATGGCAGGTATGTCCCCTCCCCTGGCAACCCCTTCCCAAATACCTGTGGACCCACCCTCCTAGTTTGAGAACTGCAGCATTTGTGGGCAATTTTAGAAGCTGATTTTAAATATTTGCCCTTAAGTGGTAGATAATCAATAATCAATGGGCTTATCTCCCATTTGTTCACCTGTTCGGAAACCTGTCTACAGGTGAACAGCAAGGAGCTGTTGGCTGTTCAGTACTTTTTTTTTTTTTAATGACCCTTATTTATGTGGGAGTTGAGGTCATTTGAAAATTTCGCCTCTTTAATGCATCAAGGGCTTAATCTGGTGCCCACTGACATCAATGAAGAAGTGGCAATAGATTTCATAGAGGCAGGATCAGGATCCTCCTGGGGAATCTCCAGCGCTCACAAAGCCCTTCTGCTATGTTTTATTTGATAAGAGAGATCAGAATTGCCTAATTTATTTTCTGAAAAGAGTTTGGAAATGAATGGACATGCTTGCCAATTTTACATGTTTGGGCTAAATCAAGTATGAAATTCTTCCACAGCTGCGGACTTGACAAGTTGTACTGCCAGATTTAAATGACTTGGTCTAAGAATTCCCTCTCTGAGAGGGAAGAGAGCAAAAAGCGACTGTTTTTCGAGAGTCTTTCCACGTCCACACTTATTCCTTCTTGCTTTCTTCCAGTAAATCTTATTACACCTCCTCAAATCCTTCTGACATTCTTTCTTTTGTTTCTCTCTCTATAGTGCCCCCTTGCCATGGCACTTGGAGTGCTTTACACATAATAATTTAACACAACTTTTAACCCTCACGACTACCCTGTGAGGTAGGTTAGGCTGAGAGAATAATGTGACTGACCCAAGGTCACCCAATGAGTTTCTGGCTAAAGTGAGACTAGAACATGGGTTCCCCCCTCCTGGTCCAAGTACTGCACACGTATCTATTATACCACAATGACTCTCATAGCTGTTCCTATCTTATCTGTTGCTAGGCATGGTCTGAGGGCAGCCCTTTTGGGGAGGAGAGTCCAGACAGAGGCCAGGAGACAAGGAATCCAAGGTGCTTTCACATGTTACCTCACCCTGGAGCTATTGCCCTAAACTTCTGGGTATTATTTATTTGATATTGTCCTTCCCGATAAGGCTCTGGGCAGTTTACAGCTTATAAGAACTGCTAAAAATCCCCTTAACCTCCTACAACCTTTCCTCCAATCCCCACCCACCCATCCCTGCTTGCCAAACGCTTAGCCAAACGAAAAGGTCTCACATCATTTTCGGAAGATGAGCAGACCCGGGCTTAGATGAATCTCCAAGGGGAGAGAGTTTCATAATCATGGGGCAACCACTGGAAATGCCTCTCTACGCATGCCCTTATTGCAGAAACGTCATGTGGAGATGACATACACAAAAGGATGCTGCGGGCTGCTATCAGAGGCTGTGATGGGGCATGAGGGAAGAAGTGGTCTTTCAGATACTTGGGGACCAAGCCATTTATAGGTCAAAACCAGCACCTTGAATTCTGCTTGGAAAGTTATTGCTAGCCACTAGCCAGTGCCGGCTGTGGAGTGCTGATGCGATGTACTTCCGGCGACCCACCCCTGACAGAAGTGTTGGTATATGCAACATCCATAAGTTAAATGCCTGCTGTATTAAGAACAGTAATTGACTATAGAGCTATCAGATGGCGCTGCTAAGTTTATATGTACATGGAAGGGAGATGGGGTTTTGCAGTTGAATTCCTTTGTGTAACCACTCCTTCTTCCCTTCCCTCTCATTGTCTCAGTCTCCGTTTTGTATTCAGACTAGTTAGATGCAACTAAGGATCTGTGCCTGGAAAGTCTTAAGTAAAGTTCTGTTTTTAAACCTTCAGCTGCATTTGCCCTTACTGATTGCGAATCAGTTATTACTCTGCAACAAGAAGATGGATCACTGCATTCTGCACCAGCTGCAGCTTCTGAACAGTCATAAGGGGGCAGCTCCACGTAGAGCGCGCTGCAGTAGTCTAGCCCTGAGGTTACAAAAGCATGGATGACAGTGGTTAAGTCTGAATGGGATAAAAAAAGATATGTGTTCTTGTGAATGCAATTCTACCCACAACAAAACCGTGGTAGCTATTTTTGAAAAACCTGGAGCTGGAAATTCCCAAGTATTTATGGCTCCCATGTTAGCTGCCCTGAGCTGCCTGGGGCAGGATGGGTGTGGGTTAAAAGTTGCTAAAATAAGTAAACAAATCAATAATCATGTACTGGGTGAATGGGTCCCCAGCAGCAGCCCCAGGGCGATACGGAGGCTGCTCTGAGGAAGCAAGAAGGTTTTGCTCTTGCTGACAAACACCTGATCTGCAGCAGCAGGAGCATATTCCCAGTCTGCCTGTAGCAGCCTTCACCAGAGAGAACAGGGCTGCTGTGGGCAGTGGGATAGCAAGGCTGTAGCAGGCCAGGGGGGTCTTTAAGGGCAAGAGATTGGGGTCTCCCTAAGTGGTGGCCCTCCCAAGGGGGGCACGTGGCCAGCCTCTGCCTACCTTCACATAGATAGTGCCCCCCCCCCTCCGAACAGCAGCAATCCCACCAGATAGGAGGTTTTAAGAGTGGATGGAGCCATCACTCCACCGTTGTCCCTTGGTAGGGCCCTTTGCAAGCTTCCTGAGTGCCAGTAGAAAATTTTCAGAGTGGGCAGGGGTGAAGTGTTGCCTCTACCGCCTACTCTGCAGTGCTCAGTTCACTTGCAAAGGGCCCCTCTAGAGCCCAGGCTCAAGAAAGCCCCCTCATTCCATGGTAGCTACGCCCCTGGTTGAGGGCAGATTGGGAGGGTGCTGCCAGATCAGGCCTTACCACAGAGCAACCAGGGTCGACCATCCTGAGCCCCGCTCTTTTTCTCTGCTTCCAGGGACCCCAAAGTGACCCCCATTTTCATCAGGACAGGGTGTGGGGGTCCCACTTTGCCCCCACAAATGACCTGGTGCCCCAAACATGATCAGCTCGAGGGCCCCGCAGAGGGTGCCCCGCCCTAAGGGGACTGGGAAGGGTCCCCATTCACTTATCTTCACCCTGGGCCCTGCACATTCTAATGCTGGCCCTGAGTGCTGCTACCCAATGGCAGCTGGTGACTCAAATCTTTGCTGGGGCTCAGGGAATAGAAGCCACAATGGAGTTGGGGGAAGAATAGATCCCAAATTAATTCCCACAACTACCTCCCCCAGCCCACTCCCTCTCACACAGCAACTCACCCCCATCTCCCCCAAACCCCTGACTCGCAATCTCACCCCAGGGTAAAAACAAAACGGGGCCACCAGATGTTGGCCCAGGATTGACCACGGGCATGTTGGAGGCTAGTCTGGGCTCTGACCCCCAGATTAGCTCTAAGTCACAGCTCACACTGCTGTCCTCCCGACCACGGCAAAGCAGACCACAGCGAGCTATCACGTCTGCTGTGGCCCACCATGGCTGACACAATGGCTTGCTCCCATTGGCTGCTCATCATGGCAGGTGTGCTGGGTGCAGTGCAGGAGCGGGGTCGGTTAGGGTGGCCATACCTCCCCTTTAAAAGAGGATGCTTATGAAAAATACATGGTGCAGGGCTGCACTGGGACCAATGCAGCCCTGCAACATGTATTTTTCATACGTGCCCTCTTTTAAAGGGGAGGTATGGCCACCCTAGGGCCGGTAGGCCAGATGTTTCTGCATCTCCCCACCGTCCCCAGCAGCCTGGCCCGGCCATGGAAATGTGTGTTGGGAGGCCCGACATATATGTCAACATTTTTCTATTTTCTTTTTTCCCCTTTGTCTCATTTTGTCCATGTCATACCTTTTCTCCACTCTCTCCCTGCAAACTATTATTCTTTCCACTTGAAACAAATAGCATCCTTTAGGTACTCCTGGTTTTGTAGAGAGGCCAGCGCTTTAACCAAACCCTTGCTATAAAACTTTAGCATTGAGGATTCACTGAAACGGTTTATGGAACCCATCTGTAAAGCAGTAGGAAGAAAGGAGAATGCTACGCCCATTTTAGAAGACAAATCAGTACGTGGCCGTACCACTGAGCGGTCACTTAAGCTTTCCCAATTTGTTTTGCCCTAGACAACTGGAATTGTAATGAATATGGAAATGTAACACACAGGTTAATCAGAAAGAAAGAAGAGGGAGGGGTGGAGAGACAAGAAAAGCTGGTGGGTTTGGAAAGATATTGATTTAACAGTCCTGCTTCTCAAATGACAAGTTCATGGATTTTAAACAAATTGTATTCAATCAGCTCAGTGCTGGATTTGGTTACGAGCTGCTCAGCTGCCTGCTGCAAATCATCATGCTTTCTATGGACTCCGATACGTTATCGTGACGGGTGTGCTGGGGATGTCGGAGTGTGGGAGATGGAATGCTAGGGCGAGGGCAAACCTATCCACCAAGTTAGAGATTTGTAAAGAAATGGCTTAAGTGCACTGGAGCAAGAAAAGACCGATAATTTCTATTTGGATTGGTGGTAATTGGTGGTATTGGACTGGTCGTTTATATTGGAATGGTCATTTCTATTTGGATTGGATTGAATGGAGCTGCTTCTGATATTTGCTGGCTCCCAAGGGAGTCTTGGGATTTGGTGTGTCTTGGTTTCCTAATCTATATGAGAGTCCATTTGCATGTTATCATTTTTTGGGAAGGATATAAATATATATCCCGAAATGACAGACGTAGGACCAGGGCTGGATTACGCTCTCGAAACGTGGCAGCTGTAGCAGTAGATATGTAAGTGGCCTGACTGGAGGTACTAGCTGTGTTGCAGCGTGGGAGACTCCCAGCCCACAGGGGCCCCCCATGTTCAGGAGGAACCAGGGTTTGTGGACATCTGCCCACTCCTGGGCCCCCTGGTTGTGTGCACTGGAGCTAGAGGGGGGGGAAGATATGCAAATTTTAGAAAACACATATGAAAAATGCAGATTGCAGGGCTGCATTGGCACCAGTGCAGCCCTGCAACCTGTATTTCTCATACGTGTCCTCTAAAATTTGCATATCTGACCACCCTAACTGGAGCTGCAGGATTCTGAAGTTTACAATGTTGCCTTCTTCCCAGCTCTGTTCTTTCTCCCTGATCCCACCCTGACTCACTCCTCCATGCTCCTCCGCCAAGCACTGGCAAACTCCTCCATGTGCCTCCGCCAAGCACTGGCAAACTCCTCCATGCACCTCCGCCAAGGAGTGGGCAGGTGGAGAGTGGGGCTATGTACGGGTGCCAGACAGCCAGGTTGGGCCAGGGGCTACTGTATGCTGATTGCCAACCTTCGGGTTGCCAACCTTCGGGTTTGACCTGGAGATGCCCGGTCTTGACTAGGGGTAGGGTGAAAAAGATGTTCTGTTTTCACTGAGAATTTTGAAAAACAAACAAACGCAACAGACTGGCTAGTGGTATTTTTGATCAGAATTCCGATTGTAAACTTTTACAATCGGAAATCTGATTTAAAAAATAAATAAAATAAACACGGCTGTATGCGCATGCTCAAAGTGACTGCTGGGCTGTTCCGTGCATGTCCGAATGGCCGATTTTGTTTTTAATATATCAATTCCGATCAGAATCTGAATGAAGTATTGTTCATTCCAGTGTTTGATCAGAACAGACGAAACACCTGTTTCCAATCAGAAATCGGAACGGACGAAATTTCCACTTCAGTCCTTCTAGTCTTGACTCAGAAGATTCTGGGTCAAGAAGAGTTCTATGTCTGTTTCCCTGGCTTAGCCAGGGTGTCAAGCAGGGCCACACTGGAAAAGAGGTGAAGATAAGAGGCTCTCCTTCCACCCTCCTTTCCCATATGGCCCCTTTCTTAGTGGAGTCTCATACTCCTGCTAGAGTCAGTAGAGCCTAGCGGATAAGATACTGAGCTTAGACTGGGATTCAAATCCTGTCCGAGCCATGAACTCATTGGGTGGCTTTGGACACGCCACTATCTCTCAACTCCAGCTTCCCCATTGTAAATGGGAATAATATTGACCTACCTTACTGGGTTGTTCTGAGAGTGAAGTAGATAAGGATTGTAAAGCACTTTGAATGCAAAAAGTGCTATATAGATAATGATGCTTGAAAGGGGTTGTGGCCATGCCTGAAAAAGGATGGGAGAGTGTGTATGGCCTGTCCCTTTCTGTTGTGGCCCCATTGTCTGGAGGAAACAGAATTAGAAAGTCCCTTGGCCCTGGTCCCTTTTGGCCAGCCTTACCCCAGGGTGACTCAGGGCAACCACGTCAGGCCCTGCTATTTTCTCTTCTTCCTGGGCCGTTGCGGTGGCTCTCATTTTAAAGTCTCCCAGTGGGATCCCAAACATGACCACCTCTAGGACCCTGCAGGGGTGGTGGTGGTGTGCCCCTTGAGGGGGCAGGGCCATGGGGAGGAGATGGGGCCTCTAGAGCCCTCATGTTTTATTCTTGCCCTGGGCTCCAAAAATTCTAAGGCTGGCCCTGCCTGCTGCTTTCCAGGTCAAAGTGTCTCAAAAGGTGGCAGCCATAGCAGTAGTAGATATGTAAGTGGACTGGCTAGGGTTGCAGCAAAACATTATTATTAATTAGCAAGCATTTATATAGCGCAAGCAATGTACCTGGTGCTTTACAAAGTAACGGAATAGACATGGTTCCTGCCCTAGGGCTTACAATCTGAGAGACGGTGGGGAGGGGGGAGACAAAGGAAGGGGAACAGAGGGAGAGACAAGGGGTGTAACATTCACGAAGATGCGAGGTCCCAGGTGCATGTGCTTGGCTTGGTTACATCGAGAATGATGGCTGGCTGGTCTGTGATGTGAGGATACGAGTACACAGAGCTCAAGTAACAGATTGTACTGGATGGAGGGGATCAGCAGGAGTTAGGAGAGGGGAGCGAGGAGTCAGGGAGGACAGAGCAGAAGAGGTGGGTCTTGAGGAGGGCTCAGTGTGGGACTGCCACATAGTGTAATCTAGCCCTGCATAGAAGTGGCAAGGAGTTCGTTACTTTTGTAGCGGTCTGCCTATTTATTTAGTTTTTAAAACAACAGAGGGAATTTTTTTGCCTTGAAGTATGGGAAAGTATTATAGTTGACAAGTCTGTAAAAATGTGAGTTGCTATATGAAAACGGCAACTATTGCGGTCATGCCCACAGAAGCAATTCTTGAACCGTTCTTGCAAATGCCAAACCTGAAAGGTCTTCTTCAATAGCCCAAGCAATCTGAACCGTTCTGGAGGAGACATTCCCTGATGAGCTTTTTAAAAAAAAATGTAACTAACTTTCCTGACCTTTGCTTCAGGTTTTACTTTCGTTTTGGCTCTGAGACCAAAATCAGATAAAAGATTCATTATGATTTGACTGGATTTGTGAAGGGAATCCAGATTAGGTTATATAATGAGTCTTCAGTCTTCGCCCAGGTCAAGTACGGTATTCTTAAAGCACCATTCAAAACTGTCATTTATATTCAGCCTTCCTAAAGACTTTCAACACATATGTCTTTTAAGTGAGGCCTATCTATCCAAAAAGCCTGCATCCTCGCCAAGTGTTGAAAGGACAGGAGCTGTTGGTTGTGTTTGAAAGAAGCCCCCTTCGCCTACCGGATAGAAGCGACGGGCATTTGTTGTGCCCCCCCCACCTCAGTGGAGCGAGGAGACAGGGAAGAGTGCCGCGGCGGGGAGGCATTTCTAGAATGCTCCCCGCCAGAGAATGTATGGTTGCTAGGCAACTGGCCCTGAGGAGCGCTGACGCTGAAGCACAGCGCGTGCAAATTGGAGCAGCCCCACCCCCTTTTAGGAGTAGTCAGGGTTGCTCAGAGTTGCGTGAGGAGGCATTTTGAGTAAGGAATAGAGGGGAAGCAGCAGCAACGTGCTGCTGCTCATTGCCGACGCAGGGGAGCAGAAATGGAGGCAGCTCCAGCTTGGGGATGGGGCGAGCCAGGAACAAAGGAGTGGCGGTGACAAAGAAAAAGGGGGCAGCACAGCGGGAGCGGCCCCCCACCACCATAGAACAACATGATGGTGAGGCTTTGGGGGATGGGACGGAGGTTCCAAGAAGGGCTGAATTACTAGTCCGCTTGGCAGAGTGCGAGGCGTTGTTGCACACTCGTGGCCAGCAGCCCCCAACCGGGGGCCTTGTTTGTTGGGGGGAGCCCCCCTTAGCTGAAAGGGCATGTGAGGCCCCCAGGGAAATGGGGTCCCAAGGACAGGAAGAGAGGCAGGGGCCGTCCGGGGCAGGGTACACTCCCCCACCATCCATGGAAGCTCCTGTGCATCGTGGGGAGAGGGTAGTGACCCTCCCTGAAAGATACAGGGATGAGGGGGCGGGGAGCAGGACTAGCTCCAGGCCAATCCCCATAGGAGGCCCAAGGGGCCAGGAGCAAAGGGGGAACAAGAGGTCAATGCCCCTGATGGGGCCTGCAACTCAAGGGGAGCCCGTGGCTGGGGAGACGCAGGAGTGCATGGGGGCCATGAGCAACAGGGGCCCTATAATGGAGGCCTTGTACGAGGACCAGGCCCAATGCAGAGAGCATGCCCAGACCACCGGACCCAGCACACAAGGGTGCCAAGGAGGTTCGGGGTTGTTTGGACATGGGGGTTTTGCGGGGGAGGCCCGATACCAGCAACAGGCCCAAATACTGGGGCCCAGTCCACAGGCCAGGTGTGTTGATGAACATGGGGTCCCTGGTATGGCACAATACCAATACCAGGCGGCCTTGCCCGAGCACCTGCCAGGGCCATATGCAGGTGGGGAACAGGGCACCCGACAAGACGGGCGGGTGGGGAGCGGGGTCTCATCTTCCTGCAGGAACGAGGGTCCGCCAGCAACCAGGAGATGGCTGGAAGAGACAACCCAGCAGAGCAAGGCAGGAGATAGGGAAATGTGGCAGAGGATACAGGCACTGGAACGTGAGCTGTGAGGCGATTGTCAAGGGGGTCCACCGGAGCACAAAACAGGCGGCATAGGACAGCAAGGACCCTTGAGTGGACACGGTCATGGTGGGTATGAAGGAGAGGGAGAAATGGCAATGGATCACGGGGGGTTGGATGAATATGACCACCAAGGTACGGGGAGCGAGGTAGGGGTTGTAAACTCCCAGACACAGCCAGTTCAGGATCCCCTTGTAGCCCAGCCTGCTGTGGCCCTGGCCAGTGTGCCACAGCAAAGGGGACCACAGCTAATGATGGTGAACGGGGCATGGGCGCAGGTCATGCCACTGGGGGTCCCACCGAGATCTCAGGGTGGGATGGATACGCTGGCGGCTGCCAAAGGGGAGGGCCCCTCCTTGATGGGCGTGGCTGGGGCAACTGCAGGCACAGTAAAGTTGCCCCCGGCCCCTGTTGGGAGTACAATTAGGAGGGGCGATGTAATCAGATCTCATGTAGGTTTCGGCACGGGTGTTCCAACTGTGGAGGGGGGCACCCAGCAAGCTCCTGTTACCAATCCAAGGCGAAGGGAGTCAAGGGACAAATTAGCCAAGGAGGAGGCAATGGTAAAGGGGGACATGGCGCATCCCCTGGGCCACGGTCTGCAAAGGGGTCCGACCCCAATTAAGATTGATCAGTTGGAAAGGGCCCTATTGAATCACCCGGACAGGGCTGAAGTTTGAGTACGTGGTTCAAGGTTTCAAGGATGGTTTCCATATCCCAGCCGGCCCAGTGAGTCAACAAAAGGTAGTTAGGAATTTGAAATCCCTGGAGAGGCAGGAGGAGTTGGTGAGATCAAAAATTGCTAAGGAGGTAGAAGAGGGTAGAGTTGCAGGCCCATTTTTACACCCCCCGATGGCCAAACTGGTCCTGTCCCCATTAGGAATTGTCCCAAAGGAAGCAAAAGGAGAATACCGGATGATACAACACCTCTCGTACCCCAGGGGTCGTTCAGTAAATGATGCCATACCAAAAGAATTGACCACAATAAAGTATGCATCATTTGATGTGGCGGTCGAGAAGACTAAGGCTATGGGACGAGGTGTCCTGCTGGCAAAGTGTGACGTAAAGTCAGCGTTCCACTTGCTACCAGTGCATCCCGAGAGTTTCCATCTTGTGGGTTTTTTCTTCAAAGGACGGTACTATTACGACCGGGCTATGCCGATGGGATGCTTGATATCCTGCTCTGCCTTTGAGAGATTCAGCTCACTCATTGAATGGGTCTTCCAGCAGAGATTGTAGGCAGGGGATTCGACGAAATATCTTGATGATTTCTTGCTCATAGGTCGCCCAAACCATGGCGACTGTGCTGAGGTGCTTCGCCTGTTCCAGTCAGTGGCCAAGGAGCTAGGCGTCCCTTTGGCCCCAGAAAAAACGGAGCGGCCTGCAACTAGGCTTACCTATCTCGGTATTGAACTGGACACCGAGAAGACGTTGTCTAGATTGTCAGGGGATAAGTTAGTGAGCATGAAAGAGAAGATCAAGGAGTGCATGGCTGCTCATAAGATTACTGTCCGCGCCTTGCAGTCCTTGGTTGGGAGCCTTAATTTCACATGTCGCGTCATAGTGCCAGGCAGAGTGTTCCTATCAAGGTTGTATGGGAAACTAAAAGGGGAGCTCCCGCCACATTATAGAATCCAAGTAACAGCAGGTATGAGACAAGATCTAGGGACATGCTTGACCTTCCTGGAAGGATTCAATGGGGTACGCTTCTGGAGGGAACAGTGGTTGCTTAAGGTGGATTTACAGGTTCACTCTGACGCCGCAGGGGGAGCGGGCCTTGGGATTTATTTCCGGTCTCGATGGTGTGCCGCACCATGCCTGGAAGCATGGCATCAGTCAGGGGCCACCAGGGATCTCACATTTCTCTAATTATTCCCGGTAGTCGTGGCAGTTTTGTTGTGGGCAAGCCTATTTGCCAATCGCACCATGCTTTTCTGGTGTGACAACATGGCAGTTGTCCATGTGGTAAACACATTGTCTTCCTGCTCCCCTCAGGTTATGAATCTGGTGTGGACCATGGTAGGTGCATGTCTGAAGGACAATATTTTGTTCACCGCCCGCCATGTCCCGGGCACTGACAACGGGATAGCCGATGCCCTTTCTCGGTTTCAGATGGACCGATTCTGGGAAATGGCACCGGAGGCCAGAGAGTTAGCTGATCCATTGCCACCGGGCATTTGGAGTCTTGGGAACTAGAGCTGCAATCCATCATCCAGGGATCTTTAGCACCCAGAACCCAAACAGCCTATGGGTAGGGCCTTCAAAGAAGGCCCCAATAACTACCCCCATGTTGATCCAACTGGTAAACTCCCTTCCGGGGGGGTGTCGGGATTACTTTGAGGCCCAACTGTTTAGAACCCATACGCAGGGCCCCGATTCTTCCGCGGAATTTTTTTAAAAATTCCGCGGGAGTCAGGGGCCAATTCTGCGCCTCGGCGCGATTTACCATGCGGGGGGGGGCTTGGTTTGCCTCCTCCTCCCCCCGCACTGGTAAACCCTCAGGGCCTCCCCTCCCCAGCTGCCGGGGCTTGCCCTCCCCAGCTGCTGGGGCGTGCTTGACTCCCACCCCCCACCCCCCAAAAAAACCCCAAAAGGATTTTCTTACCAGGGATGGCAGCAGCAGCTGCTCCGTCCAGCGCGCTCTTTTCCTGCTCGTACTTCCTGGCCCCTCCCGACGGGGCTCTCAGGGCGACGCAGCCAGATGACGTCATCTGGCTGCGTCGCCCTGAGAGCCCCGTCGGGAGGGGCCAGGAAGTACGAGCAGGAAAAGAGCGCGCTGGACGGAGCAGCTGCTGCTGCCATCCCTGGTAAGCAAATTAAAGGGCCCTGGCAAGTGGGGAGGCTGGGGAGGGGAAGCCCCGAGGGTTTGTTCATTCCCCTTCCCCCGTAGAATCTCCTGCCCCGCGTCCCCGCAGCGCAGGCTGGAAATTCTGCGCTGGGGTAAGCGGGGCAGGAGATTCCGCGGGGGGAGGGGAATTCCGCGGGAAATCTGCGATTCGCAGACCCGCGGATCCCTCGGGGCCCTGCCCATACGTGATAAAGTTTTTCGGAGGGTTTAGAATCAGCGAGGTGGTGGCCACTTCTGGCAGAGACATGGGTACCAGGGCGTTGAGGTTAGATGATTTAGAATGGGTTGCAGATAGCTTGAGGATACGACTTAGACACTCAAAGACAGATCAGAGGGGCAGGGGACAAGTAGTAGAGTTGTTTCCTACCAGGGTGAAAGCGATGAGCTCAGTGGCCCAGATGAAGGATTATTTAGCCATTCGCCCACAGAATCCAGGGGTTCTATTTATACACAGAACGGGCAACCCCCTTACCAGTTACCAATTTGGTGCAATATTGCGAACAGCATTGGTGACTGTGGGATTGCCGCTGGGGGAATTTGGGTCACATTCCTTCCAAATTGGGGCAGCAACAACAGCAGCAGCAGCCAGATTGCTGGAACGGGCCATTAAGACAGTGGGGAGATGGCATTCAGGTGCATATAAGAAGTATATCCGACCAGCACCTGAAATAACTACTTGTGTTTTCCATTAGGACCTGAGCCCGACATGACACCGAGGCGAGTGGTGTGGATCGTGGGCCATAGTCTGGTTTGTTGGGCCAGCAGAACTGCCATGACAACTGCCTGGGGCACGCAATTGAGTTTGGAAAATTAAGCGACCATTAAATGGTTGGGTAAAAGTGGGATGCACTGGCACCAACTGCTCCCACTATTGAAAAGTCAGGGGAACACGAAGCCATCTCTAATCTTAGTACTCCACTTAGGGGGGGAATCACCTCATGACCTGGAAAGGGGTAAATTTATTAATAAGCATTAAGCAGGATTTATTGGTAGTTAAGCAATGGTTCCCAGGGGTACACTTAGTTTGGACCAGTTGGCTTCCCAGATTAACTTGGTCAAACACTCACAAACCGGGAAAAGTAGATAGAACCTGGAAGAATGTTAGCAGAGAAATAACTAAGTGGTTAATGAGTTTAGGGGGATCTGTCATACAGCACGGGGGTTTTGTGCGGGACAGACCTGAACTGTACTGTGAAGATGGAGTGCATTTATCCCCGGCCGGTAATGAGATTTACCTGAGGGCATTGGCTGGACCCCCCTTTTGTGGCAGGGGTCCAGTATGCTAGGATAGGATAAATAGGTAAGGTATAGGATCAAGAGTCATCTCCTTAAGAGATGGGGAAGTGGTACCCAGTGTCATACAGGGCACAGCAGGCACTGGGGTCATGACCCTGGGAGGGTGTCTTAGCAGACTGGTAAGGACATGCGTTGTCCTCGGACTCTGCAGGCATTTACCTCCTTACTCACGCCCAAAGTTGGGGCTTGTTTGTCTCCCTATTCGACCAGAGTCTGAGTGCTGTCGAAGGGGGGCAGGTTATGTTGGTGGCCTGATTAAGGAAGGCACATCCTGATCAGGCACGAGTTAATAAGATAAGTTAGAGCTAGCATACTGGACCTGAATTGCTGTGCAATTTACCCACCGGCCTTATGGATTGAATAATTAAAGAGTGCGGCCAGTTTTCAACCCAACCACTTTCTCTGTGTATTATTTGGGGTGTGTGTCGATAAATCATTTATTGCTGAAACAGAATGAAACTGTGTTAACCCAGAACTCTCTGGAGGATTTTCTATTCCAAAACTCTGGCTGTAAACAAACGAGATGACAGCCTGCTGGAGTCCAGGTTCAGTCTGTGCAGCCTCCACTGAGTCCCCACTCACATGTTTAGTGTGTCAAGCCATATAAATGGGCAGCTCCCCCCATGTGTTTCATGTGCTTGTGGGCAGCCCCCACTGGTAGCACTAGTGAGAATGAGAACAGAGAGAGGAGCAGGAAGCAGTTGGCCTTGGACACTCGAGGATTTTTGCCTGTGACACTGCGTGTTTTTAGACACACATTTCTCCTGGCTGTTTGCTGTAACATCCAGAACTTTCTGTGTGCCTTAATCACTCATCCAGATCTTAAACATCCGGATCTTTGAACTTCTGCGTGAGACTTCTCCCAGAACTTTTGTGTGTAAAAGGTTCTCCTGGTCAACGGCTTTGCTCCAGGCAGCTGTGGTCACTTGGTTTCCATGGCAACATGTCACGTTTACAGCTGCGGCTACTTTAGGCTGTCTCAGGGCAGTGCATGTGTGAAGAATGCATCCAGGAACTGCCTCAGGGCAGTGTGTGTGTGTGAAAAATAAATCTGGAACTTACTTGTGGACTTGTAAACCCAGAAGGTTGAAACATCTGGAACTTGAACGTGTCTAAAAATGCCCAACTATGGTGCTGATGGACCTTTACGTTCAGAGGTGCCGCATGCAACCTAATTGACAGGATGCTGACGTGTGGGCACTCATTAGCCTGCATTTGTTCCGCGTACTCTGAGACCCTGAGGTGAGTGGGAGCTGTGTGTCTTGTGGGNTGGGGAGGCTGGGGAGGGGAAGCCCCGAGGGTTTGTTCATTCCCCTTCCCCCGTAGAATCTCCTGCCCCGCGTCCCCGCAGCGCAGGCTGGAAATTCTGCGCTGGGGTAAGCGGGGCAGGAGATTCCGCGGGGGGAGGGGAATTCCGCGGGAAATCTGCGATTCGCAGACCCGCGGATCCCTCGGGGCCCTGCCCATACGTGATAAAGTTTTTCGGAGGGTTTAGAATCAGCGAGGTGGTGGCCACTTCTGGCAGAGACATGGGTACCAGGGCGTTGAGGTTAGATGATTTAGAATGGGTTGCAGATAGCTTGAGGATACGACTTAGACACTCAAAGACAGATCAGAGGGGCAGGGGACAAGTAGTAGAGTTGTTTCCTACCAGGGTGAAAGCGATGAGCTCAGTGGCCCAGATGAAGGATTATTTAGCCATTCGCCCACAGAATCCAGGGGTTCTATTTATACACAGAACGGGCAACCCCCTTACCAGTTACCAATTTGGTGCAATATTGCGAACAGCATTGGTGACTGTGGGATTGCCGCTGGGGGAATTTGGGTCACATTCCTTCCAAATTGGGGCAGCAACAACAGCAGCAGCAGCCAGATTGCTGGAACGGGCCATTAAGACAGTGGGGAGATGGCATTCAGGTGCATATAAGAAGTATATCCGACCAGCACCTGAAATAACTACTTGTGTTTTCCATTAGGACCTGAGCCCGACATGACACCGAGGCGAGTGGTGTGGATCGTGGGCCATAGTCTGGTTTGTTGGGCCAGCAGAACTGCCATGACAACTGCCTGGGGCACGCAATTGAGTTTGGAAAATTAAGCGACCATTAAATGGTTGGGTAAAAGTGGGATGCACTGGCACCAACTGCTCCCACTATTGAAAAGTCAGGGGAACACGAAGCCACCTCTAATCTTAGTACTCCACTTAGGGGGGGAATCACCTCATGACCTGGAAAGGGGTAAATTTATTAATAAGCATTAAGCAGGATTTATTGGTAGTTAAGCAATGGTTCCCAGGGGTACACTTAGTTTGGACCAGTTGGCTTCCCAGATTAACTTGGTCAAACACTCACAAACCGGGAAAAGTAGATAGAACCTGGAAGAATGTTAGCAGAGAAATAACTAAGTGGTTAATGAGTTTAGGGGGATCTGTCATACAGCACGGGGGTTTTGTGCGGGACAGACCGGAACTGTACTGTGAAGATGGAGTGCATTTATCCCCGGCCGGTAATGAGATTTACCTGAGGGCATTGGCTGGACCCCCCTTTTGTGGCAGGGGTCCAGTATGCTAGGATAGGATAAATAGGTAAGGTATAGGATCAAGAGTCATCTCCTTAAGAGATGGGGAAGTGGTACCCAGTGTCATACAGGGCACAGCAGGCACTGGGGTCATGACCCTGGGAGGGTGTCTTAGCAGACTGGTAAGGACATGCGTTGTCCTCGGACTCTGCAGGCATTTACCTCCTTACTCACGCCCAAAGTTGGGGCTTGTTTGTCTCCCTATTCGACCAGAGTCTGAGTGCTGTCGAAGGGGGGCAGGTTATGTTGGTGGCCTGATTAAGGAAGGCACATCCTGATCAGGCACGAGTTAATAAGATAAGTTAGAGCTAGCATACTGGACCTGAATTGCTGTGCAATTTACCCACCGGCCTTATGGATTGAATAATTAAAGAGTGCGGCCAGTTTTCAACCCAACCACTTTCTCTGTGTATTATTTGGGGTGTGTGTCGATAAATCATTTATTGCTGAAACAGAATGAAACTGTGTTAACCCAGAACTCTCTGGAGGATTTTCTATTCCAAAACTCTGGCTGTAAACAAACGAGATGACAGCCTGCTGGAGTCCAGGTTCAGTCTGTGCAGCCTCCACTGAGTCCCCACTCACATGTTTAGTGTGTCAAGCCATATAAATGGGCAGCTCCCCCCATGTGTTTCATGTGCTTGTGGGCAGCCCCCACTGGTAGCACTAGTGAGAATGAGAACAGAGAGAGGAGCAGGAAGCAGTTGGCCTTGGACACTCGAGGATTTTTGCCTGTGACACTGCGTGTTTTTAGACACACATTTCTCCTGGCTGTTTGCTGTAACATCCAGAACTTTCTGTGTGCCTTAATCACTCATCCAGATCTTAAACATCCGGATCTTTGAACTTCTGCGTGAGACTTCTCCCAGAACTTTTGTGTGTAAAAGGTTCTCCTGGTCAACGGCTTTGCTCCAGGCAGCTGTGGTCACTTGGTTTCCATGGCAACATGTCACGTTTACAGCTGCGGCTACTTTAGGCTGTCTCAGGGCAGTGCATGTGTGAAGAATGCATCCAGGAACTGCCTCAGGGCAGTGTGTGTGTGTGAAAAATAAATCTGGAACTTACTTGTGGACTTGTAAACCCAGAAGGTTGAAACATCTGGAACTTGAACGTGTCTAAAAATGCCCAACTATGGTGCTGATGGACCTTTACGTTCAGAGGTGCCGCATGCAACCTAATTGACAGGATGCTGACGTGTGGGCACTCATTAGCCTGCATTTGTTCCGCGTACTCTGAGACCCTGAGGTGAGTGGGAGCTGTGTGTCTTGTGGGTGGTGGCCATGTGGATGGGGGGGAGGGGGGGAGAAATACCTAATAAATGGCAGGTGGACATCCACCTGGTATGGGCTAATGTGGGCTGCCATCTTGTTTGTTAACACCCTTTGAGAAGTGATGAGAAACTTCAGGTTGATTAATTGGGTAGAAGTGGACATGAAAGCCAGTTTGCAAAATGGTAAGGGACTGCATTTTGGGAGAAGTAGTGCAAAATTGTCATAGGTACTAACAAACGATGAACATGTGGGATACTATTGGGGGGGGAGGGGAAGTCTTCTAAAAACAATAGTAATTGTCCCTTGAAGATGCCCGTTGATCTTAGTTGGACCAGGCTTCTAGCATGAATTAGCAATTTAAAATAAGATGTCTTGGTGCATTCAGGAAGCTATGCCGACGACGTTATTACCTCTCCATAGTCATGGATTTATAATGAAAAATGAAATGATCTTCTCTGGAGTTTTGTGTCCTGTTTTGTCAGCCTCCCATAACAAAAGATCTCAAGCCAAACTCTGTCTTCGCTTACATCTGTTCAAGAGCTGATATTAGAGCTGATATGAATAACGACAGCAAATATTGTATCCAACAAACTACAACTGGATTCAGATGGAGCAGATATAAATGTTTGAATATCAGAAAATGAAGATAGTGTCCATGAATATACAATATGCTATTTGTTCCACCTCTAGCCAGGAAAAGTTCACCAAGATCAAAATATGACACAAAGGGTGTTTTCAGACGTTACGGGGCCAGTTGGCCTCGGACCGAAAACAACCTATCCATCCCCCTCCGGGATGACCCCGTCACACCGTATCAGACGTGCTGGGGGGATCCCGGAGGGGGATCTGGGAGGGGGCGGGGCAGCATGGCCCCGCCCCTTCCACACCCCGCCCCCCGCCCAATGAGGCCGCTGCATCTGGCCGGATTCGCCATGGCCCTGGATCCCTCCGGTGATCCCGGGCCGTGGCGCCCGACCAGACGTGACAGCGGGGTTCACCCCGGCGTGGAATCACATTCAACACGTGACGGCCTCCGGTCCTGCCGCTTCGGCCGCTCGTGTGGTGAATGTTATTCCACGCCGTGGTAACATCTGGGGGGGAACATCCGTTCCCCCCAACAGACGTTCCGGGATCACAGCCACTACCGGGAATTGACCGTGGTTGACTGTGATCTCGTAACGTCTGAAAACACCCAAAGTGTCTGTTGTGTTGACAAAGACTAGAAAAGGGAAACAAAAAGTATTAGAAATGTTCCTCATCTAAGGGCTGCATTCACAACTGCGGCGGCAAGACCCGCGAGGGTAGACGCGGCAGCAGGGCAGAGCCAGAGAGCAGAAGAAGAGTCGGTGCGAACGGGGATGTGCCGCGGCTTCTCTCGTGCATGTCAGGGCAGGATTTTGTTATAAATAAAATAAATAACGCTGTGGCACATCCCCGCTCACACCAGAGGGAAGCCACGATCACTTGTAGATCACTGGTATGGGCTGATGCATTTTGAAGCAGTAAAAATAACTATTTTGGAATTTGCCACTGTGGGAGGTCATCAAATCAAATATCGTGACTGGATTTTTAAAAAAGAGCCGGGTAATTGTATGCCTGTCTATCTATCAGCACACAATTACCCAATA
The DNA here is from genome assembly GCA_003113815.1 of Sphenodon punctatus. Lineage (NCBI taxonomy): Eukaryota > Metazoa > Chordata > Lepidosauria > Sphenodontia > Sphenodontidae > Sphenodon > Sphenodon punctatus. Next base: position 1,783,684 of record QEPC01014730.1, on the reverse strand, counting down.
TATGGGCATAAAATGAACGATTACATGCAAGTTAAGATAAGGGTCTCTCCAAGAAAACCTTTCAGTGCACACAATTCATTGGGATCCCATCATTAACGAGCTCTAGGCTTTTATTTATGTGCAGATATCAGCTGGTCTTACCCATACACAGCTGATCACCCTCAGCCTCCCTTAATTCCCATCAGCTGGGGAGATAGGTGGTAATGAGCAGGGGAGCTGGGCCTGCTAACCATTTAAGGGGAGCGCATGCTGTAACAGAATCCTACAACACAAGGGCTTAAATGAAGCTTATGCAAGATGCAACACTTGCTCCTATGTACAATGCATAACTTAACAGTAATAGTGTATTATTGCATTTATGTTTTACGACATAGAGGAACAGATGCTCAGCTAGTGTAACTCAGAGTAACCCCATGAAAGGCAATGGAACTTAGATGGTGTAACTCAGAGTAACCTCATTAAAGGCGATTGAACTAATTAGCTTTTAATTAGTGAATCAAATTCATTGTTTTAATAAGCTAATTTGGCTCAGTAGAAAAGGGGAGGGGAATCTTTTCCCTCATGTGAACCTCTTTGAAACTTAGTACTGAAAATTAGTATTTCAGAACATAAAAACGTTAGTAGTCCCATACTGGGTCAGACCAATGGTCCATCGGCCCCAGTGCATCCTGTCCCCAACAGTGGTCAATCTCTGTCTCTAGGGAGCTGTACCCAACAGGTTACAATGGGCAATCCATTCTCTGTCGTTTCAGCCCCCAAACAGTAAGAGGTTGCATCCCCCAAACCTACTTGGCTAATAGCCATTAATGGACTGATCCTCCAAGAACTTTTCCAATCTCTTTTTGAAAGTAGTTACACGTGACTATTGACCTTGACCACTTCCTCTGACAGTAAATTCCATATGTTAATTGTGTGCTGAGTGGAAAAAATACTTTCACTTATTTGCTTTAAATCTGCTGCCAGTTAATTTAATGGAGGGTGCCCTTATTCCAGTACTGTTAGAGAGGGTAAATAACTGCTCCCTATTTATGTGTTCCCTTCATGATTTTATAAACTTCTTGTTTATACGATATAAACTTCTATCGTATCCCTTGTTAGTGGATAGGACAGGGTAGCATGTGGGGTTGAGAGGGGTAAAGAGAGAGAGAGATGTGCAAGACATTTAAAAACAGCTGTAAAGTTATATGTTGGTGTAGGAAACAAAGAGACAATAGATAGTGGTAAGCACACAGAGAGGGCAAACGTATGGGTTGGGGGTATAATGAGAAACATCTTATTAGGTGAATGATTCCTAACATTCCATTTGCTTTTTTGACCACCACTGGAGACTAAGCTGAGGATTTCAATGTATTGTCCAAAATGACTCCAAGATTCTTTTCCTGAGTGGCAACTCCTAAATTAGAACCCAGCATTGTATACATATAGTTTGGGTTATTTTCCCCTATGTGCATACTTACTCCACTGGTGGATACGAATTGGAGGCAAGAGTTCTTAAGGGCTGTGCTGTGCTCACGCTGGGAGAAGAAAGGAAATGTCCAGATCATGGATCTATGCCATGGATTATGGCTGAAATGAGAATTCTCACACATGGGAATTCCTATCGAAATCACAGCTTCTGTTACTGTCTTGGTTGAATCAAGAAACTATCACCAACAAAGTCTCAATCAACCTATTGTTTCCCAATTTACCGATTAGGTTTACTGGAATCCTGTTGTTTGCCGTTTGTTGCTTTTCTGTCAATTTGCCTGTCCTGGCTGGTTAAGGCCTGCTGGGAGACAATGGGACCGTTGCTGGAGGGGGTGGTCAATGCCTCCCTTAGGGAAGGCAAGGTGCCGAGCTGCCTTAAAGGGGTGGTGGTGCGGCCCCTCCTCAAGAAACCATTGCTGGTCTCTAACCTTCCCTTTTTAGGGAAGGTTATTGAGCGGGTGGTGGCCCGGCAGTTGCAGGAGCATCTGGATCATGTCGGTTTTCTTGATCCCTCACAGTCAGGATTTCACCCAGGTTATGGCACCAAGACTGCGCTTGTGGCGTTGGTTGACAATCTACACCAGGAATTAGATCAGGACCGTTCAGGCCTGCTGATTCTATTAGATCTGTTGACTGCATTTGATACCGTTGATCATGAGATGTTGGTGACGCGCCTGCGGGATCGTGCAGGGGTGGGCGGTACGGTTCCGGACTGGTTCTGCTCCTTCCTGGCTGAAAGAACTCAGCGAGTGGTGCTCGGGGATCATTTTTCATTATACCGAGACTTCTCGTGTGGAGTCCCGCAGGGTTCTGCTTTGTTCCCTCTCCTGTTCAACGTGTATATTCAGTGGGTCGATGAGGTGGTCGGAAGGTTTGGCATGCGGTATCATCAATAGCCTGATGACACCCAGTTTTACCTCTCTTTTTCATCAGACCCAGGCCCAGCATTCTCGGTGCTTACCGGGTGTCTGGCAGCTGTGGGGGATTGGATGAGGGTGAATTGACTAAAGCTGAATCCCGATAAGACGGAGGTAATGCTGGTGGGTAAGGCGGCAGGGGTGACAGCCCCTAGCATTTCTGTGGTATGCCTTCCGCTGGTTCCCCAGGTATGAAGTCTGGGGAAGTTCCTTGGCTCACAGCTCCGTTTGGATGCTCAAGTGGAATCTGTGGCAAGGAGTGCCTTTTGCCAATTACATCTGCTGTATCGGCTTCGGCCATATATTTTGGACTCTGACATGGCCACTGTTATCCATGCTTTTATCATGTCTAGGCTTGACTACTGTAATGCGCTCTATGTGGGGCTGCCCATGGTGATGGTTTGGAGACAGCAGCTGGTGCAGAATGCGGTGGCCCGTCTCCTGGTGGGACTGGGCTGCCGGGAACATATTACACTGGTTCTCTGGTCTCTGCACTGGCTTCCTGTAGTCTTTTGGGCCCGATTCAAGATGTTGGTGCTTGCTTATAAATCCCTAAATGGCCTTGGCCCGACCTATTTGCGGGACCGCCTCACCCCCCGGGTCCTGGATCGGCCCCTGCGGTCATTGGGGGGTGTTCTCCTTGAGGTTCCCCGAGTCTACCGGGGGGCCATGATGGGGAGGGCCTTCTCTGTGGCTGCTCTGTGGCTGTGGAACTCCCTGCCAGTGGAGGCCCATTTGGCCCTTGATCTCCCCTCGTTTCGACGCCGTTTTAAGACGTGGCTGTTCTGCCTGGCTTTTGAGGGGGAGAATGGGGGGGGAGGATGGGTTAGGGTGGGGGGTGGTCAGGGATATTTTTATTCTTCCCTTTTTGTTGTGTGTTTTAAAGTTGTGTTTGGTGTTCTTATTGCTGGCATTACTGTGAGCCACGTACAGCTGCCTGTGGCAGGATGGGTGGGTTAGAAATGTTTAAAATAAATTTCAAATCCCAAAACATATAATAATGTCTTCTTTGCACTCCATTCTTCCTTGTATTTCCTTGTTACTCATTGGGTGGTATGCAGATTCTTTTACAAATCTCCAATCCAGTTGCAGATTGGTCAAAGGGGACAACAATTTTGATTAACTGCCAGGATAAAATTACTGCCTGTCTGTCTCCAGTTCAGTCATGTCACGCAGCACCATTCCTCCACTCACTGGTGTCTTTATCCATACATGGACGGACAGGAATGGAGGCACTGTTTTTATACTGTGTTTGGGCAGGAGGTTAGGACTATTCACACAGTGATTGACTCCAAAATACAGTAACCAATTAACAGACAGAAACCCAGAAGAAAAACTCTACCCTGAGTAATGCAGTAAATGGTAAATGAATGATAAATGAATTGTTGTTCATCGCCCTGAGCTGCCCTGTGGGCTGGAAGGGTGTGACAGAAATCTTTTATAAAATTAAAAAATAATGGAATGGAATAATTGTTAACAGTAAGTTGATAAATCATGACAGTATCTCATGGTATTTTGAGAGTCAAGAAATCGTATCGGTATTGGAAAATGGTCAGGAAACCAATCCCATTTTCCAAGATGGTGAAATTCATCGCGAGTAGCAATTTAGCTGCTTGTTTCCACCCTACCATGGATCCATCCTCTATCCTTGAGTGTGTGTCCTCAATCTCCACTCCCTTCCCCTGAGCTCATTCTTTTAGTCACTGAGGGGAGGGACTGGAGCCAGGGGCCTGATCCAGGAACTGGAAAGTCTAAATAAAAAACAGCCACAAACCAGATCTGGCCCAGTGGAAAATGACCCACTGGCCACACACCAGATTTGTGGCCTTTCTTGCCATTTTCTCCGGCTTTCCCTGGAGATACCTTTCACAATAAACACTCCATACTATAGATACCGTAGCCAAAAGGGATGATAGACTGTAGTTCTCTGCTCACTTTACTTATCTGTCTCCTCACCACTGCATCTGAGGACAGATACTGGATGCTTGGGATGTTTTAAATAGCACAAAAATGTTTACAATGCTTTGTGAACCCTGAATTAAACCTGTAATAGATTGAAATAGCTTTTTGATTAACTCCTTGGCACTGGGAGTTGGAGTTACCTGGTGCAAAGATGGTTTCTGGCAGTAAGTACACCAGGAACCACCTGCTCAAATGGATTAATTCTATAATTGAATTTCTGCTCGCTTTAATAAATGTTTTGTTATATTAGGTCCAGATTGTAGCCAGCCCTAGTGTGGTTATGTGAAAGGGGGAAGGATGAAAGGATCTTCTAGCTGTCCCTATGTAGGGGCCAAACATAAATTCAGTCTTTGCTAAGCACTTTTTACAAAAAACAAAGAAGAAAAACCTGGCCAGCAGTGGATACTTATTGGTACCTTGGCTGAAGCAAATTGATTCTGAAACCTTAGTTAGAACGGAAACAAAGATAATTTTTAAAATTTGTGAAGACAATCTGCATATTTTTTCCATGAATACATATCTAAATCGGTCTTTGTTACTGGTGTGAAATTTGCCACACTGGTTGTTCTTCGTTTGATACTTGGTGGTAGGAATTTCGGTTACCTAGGCTGCAATGCAAGCCACAAACCACTTATTCTGGCATTTCTGTACCGGAGCCCACAGGTGTAGCTCACAGATTCCAATGAGGCTACTCCAGAATTAGTGCTTTGGGGATGGTATCTGTGGCAGGGAGTAGCCTTGTGGGGCTGTGCCTCTTTAAGAGGGTTGAGCATGGGCACAAGTGGAGTTACACTGGCACTGGGCATGGCAGCCCTGAGGGCAGCCTAAGGACTGGGTATACACATGCTCAAGCTAGCCGTGTACAATGAGGCCAGCCTCAGCTGGAACCGGGCTGGAGAATACCTCTGTAACGGGTGATTTCAGACGTGACGGGCGGCCGCTTTCACCATGGGCCATGGGGTGGTTCAAACCATCCGGCCACTGCCACAGCCACAGGCGGGGGTGACTCCCATTGAACACGGTGAATGGTAAGTAACCAGACGTTGCTTTCCGTTCACCATGGCCATGGTGGCCTTTCACCACACTCGCGTCCGGAGGTCCAGAAGTGTGGTGAATGCAAACACGGGCCACGTTTGACTGTGGTGCACATCTGGCGGCAAGCCAACAGACGTTCACCACAGTCAAACACGGCCCGTGTTTGACTGTGGTTCAGCCGGGGTGAATGTCAGACGCGTAACATCTGAAATCACCCAAAGTGGGCAGATGCTGGTCCTTTAAGACTGAGGAGTGTAAGCCTGGCCATGCCCACTCTACCAGCATAAAAGGAAGGCTGAGTGAATAAAAACTTCAGTCTCCGCCTGGGAGCTGAACAGGCAACATCTCCTGGAGGCACTCAGCAGGGGAGCTGTCAGTTACTGAAACCCTGCTAGGGAGAAGCCTGGATCCCTGGACTTGGGCTGAGAAACCCAGCCACTCTGCTGTCTCCAAGGGACTGGAGGGTGAGCCTGGAGACGTCCAGGGACTTGAGCCTGGGAGAAGCCCTGGAGAACTGTGAGTTGCCTGCTAGGGTGCTGTGTCTGATAGAGCTGAGGACAGACGTCTGGGGTTGCCGGAGGAGGGGTTGCATTCCCGGCATTAGAGTAGGCTAAGCATAGAGACTCAGCTGAACAGTGTGCATTGATAGAAAGCTGTATGGACTAGCAATAAAGAGACTTTATGAACTGACTCCCATGAGCAAATGTGACAGCCAGAGGTCTGATCCCTGAGGAACCGTACCCTGCTCCAGTATCTCTAGTGAACTTGTTTCTTCATGTGCAAAATGAATGCAAGACCGTATCCTGAAATAACTGAAATAGTGAGCATGAGGGAGACTAATTAATATTCAGAACCACAAACAAATCAGGAAACAAATACGGGTTTGTTGGAATACACCAAACATTTATTCTAGCCCTGGTTACTATATTGAGTGTACTTGGAGCAAGTCATTTATTACTGGTTTCCTTTAGTTCCTTGGGCTGACTCAAAGGAGATTCACTGTTCTGTTTTAAAGGGAAATTGCATTGGGATGAATATCGACTCCAGTATAACTCTAGGGCAGTGTAAGGCAAACGGAGTAGCATTATTTTTTACAAGGACCCCAAGCTGTCTGCTCTGCTTGAGTCAACTGGGTGTAGCTCAACAAATTAATTCCCTGCCATTGGTGAACCCTGCTTGTAGCGAGCTATAAATGAATAAATATTTTGATGAATTACAGTGCAACCTTGTTACAAACAATGCTGTATTTGGGAGCTATGCCTCCCACAGTGTTATAACCCAAACTGTGTTGTAACAAGGGTGTTTTGCACAAGTAAGTCTACTTGTTACATGCTATAACTGAATTTGCACTAAAATGACGCATGTTGTAATATGGCAGCAATGTATTATTTTTGTCTAAATGATGGTTTGGCATTTTAATAATAATAATAATTAATAATTAGTAATTGTTTTTATATAGCACCCCCCTCACGCCATGGCACTTGGAGCGCTTTACACAGAACAATGTAACGCCAATTTTAAATTTAACAATTTTAGAGAAAGGTAGTAGGGTAGGACTTGGTGACATGCCCTATGTAGGGTTGCCACTTTCCCAGATGCTTTGATGTGGAAAAGGCAGGGTCATGGGGCGGGGCACACCAAAGGAGACAGAGTGCCTTTCCCATGCCGTTACATACCTTAGGAGCATTGTGATTAGGGGTGTGGATTTGTATTCAGATTTGATCCGTAATGGCTTGTAATGTGGCTCCAGACTTTGGCTGGCTTACCCTCTCTCAGAACTGACTGCTCAGCCACTGAGCCCCCCACATCGGCTCCAGCCCACAGCTTGCCTAATCCTTCTTCAGGCCCCGATCCTGCAAGGACTCAAGCCTTTGGGCCCTAATCCTGCAAGCCGCCCATACCTCAGCTACCCTAACAGTGGGAAATCCCCTTAGCTCAGCTCAGTTTTTGACATGGCCGTGCCCCTCTGAAAGAAAATTAGGGTATTAACACATGAGAGATTGGCCCATTGGGAAGGAGCCAGTGGGTGGTGTTGGGGGCTGAAACATCTAGCCCCTGGGATCTCTCTTGTGGCGTACCGCAAGGTTCTAGTTTGTCTCCATTATTGTTTTAACATCTGTATGCAACCCCTGAGGGAGGTTGTGAGACGGTTTGGTGTGTGTTGCCACCAATATGCTGATGACACCCAGCTATACCTCTTGTTTTTAACTGTCCCAGGCCCTGCAGTCTCAGTACTTTCCCGGTGCCTGGAGGCAGTGGCTGACTGGATGCAGCGGGTTAGACAGAGGCTGAATCCCGATAAGACGGAGGTGATGTTGGTAGTTTGGGCAGCGGGGGTGATGGCTCCCCTCGTTGAGGGGGTTCGCCCTCCACTGGCCCCTGGGTCCGGAGCTTGGGAGTCCTGTTGGACCCCAGCCTTTGTCTGGATTGCCAGGTAGAGGTGGTGGTGAAGGGAGCCTTTCACGAGTTACGTTTTGTGTGGAGGCTCCAGCCATGTGTTTCGGACTCTGACCTGGCCACCCTCATCCGTGCGTTCATCACCTCGAAGCTGGATTACTGCAATGCGCTCTACGTGGGGCTGTCCCTGGTGACGATTCGGAAGCTGCAACTAGCGCAGAATGCAACGACCCATCTTTTGACAGGGATGGGCTGTAGAGAGCACATAACACCAGTACTCCGAGGTCTGCGCTGGTTGCCTATAGCGTTCCGAGCCTGATTCAAGGTGCTGGTTTTAACCTTTAAAGCCCTACACAGCTTGGTCCCCTCCTATCTGAGAGACCGCCTCACTTCTCGGGTCTTGGGGTGATGCTTGCAGTCCACTGGGAGTGCCTTCTTGGAGGTCCCCTGGGTTAGCCGGGGTGGCCACAATGGAGAGGGTGTTCTTGGTGGCCACACTGCGGCTGTGAAACTCCCAAGCTCGGCTGTCCCCGAGTCTGCTGGTCTTCCGCCGGGCGTGTAAGACCTGGCTGTTCATCCAAGCCTTCGGGGAAGGGAGTGGGTAGGGGTGGGGAGATGGGTAGTGAGCAGGGGGTTGGGTTAGGGAGGGTTTGGGTATGGGTTATTTTAAACTGGGGTTTTTAGGTTATGTTAATTGTTTTAGTTATGTGTTTTTAAAATGTTGTTAGCTGCCCCGAGATGCTTGTAGCAGGAGGGGGTGGCATATACATTTTAATAATAATATATTAGCCCACACCAGGTGGGTTTTCCCCAACCGGCCACATGGTCTCTACACACCATACCTGCAGCTCCCCCTCATGGAAGGGTCTCTGAGAATGTGGAGCACTCTGTGTGGGTGAATGCAGGCTAATGTGCACCCGTGTGTCTGCATCCCGTCGATTAGGTTGCATGCAGTATCTCCATGCATACAGATCTGCCAGTGCCTGAAGTGGACATCCAGCCCTGCCCTGCCTCCCTTCCCCGACCTGACCTAAATCACGCCCCTGGCTATGATGTGGCCACATGCAACGGGCAACAGTGCCTGCTGCTCAAAGCCCTGCTGTATCTGTCATGGTTTCCAGGGTCCAACACCCCACTTTCCTGGGTTGGGTGACTCAATTTCCCTCATTTGCAGCCAACCAGAACCAGTTCTCTCTCTGGCTGGTCCAGTCCCGCAAAGGGGAGAATCCTTTTGCCACCCCCAACTCCCAGAAAGCTTCCTGTTTACAAACTCTTTCTCTCTGGGTTCGCAAGAGCTTGAAAACTCAAGTTGTTCAGCTTGTGATCCCCAATGTTAAACCACAGACACTTCTTCAGAAAGATAAGAAGAAAGTATTGATTACATAAGCCAGAACAGTTGATACAGAGTGGCTAATCAAATGAAAAGTAATATAACACATTCCTATTCTATATTGGGTAATTCCCTATATAAGATCCTACCCTACCAAATAGTCCAGGTACTTGAGTTCATCTCAGTCAGTGATGTAAAACGACTGGGCACTGATGTCTTGGTTGGTAGAAAACAAAGTCTTTCCTCTCAGTCCATAGTTCCAGCAATCTCCTTGCTGGCAGGCAAGATGGGGATGAGTTCTCTCCAAAAGGTAGCAGAAGATGATTCCTTCTTTGTCTTGTCTGTTTGCTTAAATAGCCTTTTCAAAGTCTTTGTTTCCCTTCCCGCCTTGGGGAAACCTGGGGTTTGTCACGTCCGCAGAGAGGTAAACAGGAAGATCTATTTGCATCTAAATTGTTTTCTGTCTAGTGTCAATCCACATCCTTTAGCTGTCTCCACTTCCTGGAGTTTCGCAACTGTCCGTTTACAACTACATGATTACATGACTTGAGTTGTCAGTTCTGAACATTACATCGATGTTTAACCTTTAGCGTTACATATATGCTAGAGCTATAGTTCGGTATCTCTCCTGTGTGGCCTTATGTTCCTCCGTGACAGTCTAGCTTGCTGTGAGGCAGGGCAAAAGGGACCCCAGAACATGGGTTGCCACGCCTTGGGTAGACTTACCCCATTTAGACTTACCCCTTAGATGTGTGTCCTCCCCCCCCCCCCCCCGTGGCAGAGGGAACATCTGGTGGCCACCAGCCACACAACGCACTGCATTGCGTGGCACGGCTGCCCAGACTGGGTTAAGGCTACCCAAGGTAGCCTGCCTAAGGTGTCTAGTGTGGCTGCACCCTCTCACTCTGCTCTTGCTCTCACTGGCGCTGCCTGTTGATTAGGATGAAGACATGCCGAGCATGTGAGTGGGGGCTGCATGGGCCAGAGCTGGACTCCAGTGGTCCAGTGTTTCATTTGCTTACACCCATAGGGGTGCCCTGTATCACCCAGGGGGGAAGGGCTTTATCTGGAGAGGACCTGTCAAAATGTGGAGACTTCAGGACAAGCCCAGAGGTGTAATCGTACTAGCTGTATGCAAGGATTCAGACTAAATGATACGGAAGTCCCATTTGATCATGGATGCTGTGGTTCTTCATGTAGCTCTTTTCTGTATGCCAGCTCCATACGCATCCATCTCTCTGTGAACATCCAGAGAGAATCCATCTCTCTCTGAACATCATCAGACATGAGCATGAGGAAAGTCACTGCTCTTTGCCTATAACTAGAAGGGAACAGAAAACCCAACAGTTGAAATGTATGCAGGCTTTTCTTTCCAGATGCATAAATTCAATAGGCCATTTTCATAATTTCCACATAGCGGCAATCATTTTATTACTTTCCATTATCTGTACGTATTGCTGCGTACGCTGTAGCTGCTCTGTTCTGATAACCATAGTGGAAATGTATTCCATGAGTAATACAGGTCTTGCAGAATTTCATGAAATTCAGTGAATTTCCACTTCAAAGTACACAGGCAAGTTTTAATTTTGGAAGACATTAAAGAATACAGAAGGCTAATCTGAACTGGAAACACTGCATAATTCTATTTCCTAGCAATTTAGCGCTTTCCCTCCAAAAAAGAATTATGCTTTTGCAAAGTTACCAACAATGTCTAATTAAGATTTGTGCAATTAGTTGGCCAAAAAGGCTTTGCTTGTGTGACTTAGGGAGATTTCCCCCAAAGCACTGATGCCACAAAGCTCAGCATTTAAGAAGAAAAAGAAGACTGTGGATATCCCTGAATACAGGTGTATTCCCTGCTGTTGGGGGAGAAAAAGTCATAGGGCATATTCAGACAAGACACTCCCCACCCACAATACATGTTACAGGGCACCCATAGGGCAACACTGCAGCCCTGCAACATGTATAGTGGGTGGAGAGTGTCTTGTCTGAAAATGCCCATAGAAGAATTAGGTAAACATTCTGGTCAAGTGCCAGGACTCTGTATAGGCAGAATTCTTGTGGTCTGCAGCCTGTTTGACTGACTATTTTGGTGGTAGGAGCTGAAACAAATGCAAACGTAGAAAAACACGTATCTTCTGTTTCAACACTTACAATACAAGCAGCAGTGGAAACCTGTGACCATAAATACAGATGGCATTGATATCAATGCAATTATTACCACTTTTACTCTGGAGGAAGTAATTACCCTTTGAATTATTTTATTTTTAAAAATTCCATATCTAAACAGTTTTTTAAACAAAGCTAATAATGTGTGGACCAATTTCTGCCATCTTGTATCCCTCTATAATTCCATTAAAACTACAGGCCAGTTTTTTTTTTAATGGCTACAACTTTAAAAGGCCACATTCACCCCTATTGTTTTCTTTGTATTCTATTTTTAGATTGTAAGCTGTAGGCAGGGACCGCATCTTTGTCTTTGTTGCGTAAAGCACCAGGTACATGGCTGGTGCTATACAAATGTTTATTATAATAATAATAATAATAATATAATATTCTGGCAACGTTTTGGCTGTTGAGACAGGTTGTGTCTGTACCTTGTCGATCTGTTGGCTTGTGGTTACAATGATACAACTGAGTACCCTTCATCTCAAAGTGCTTTTACAAAGGTCATACATATAATTATTTCCATTTTATAAATGGGGAGACAAGGACATACCAAAACTGAGTGATAGCCCCAGTGGGGTGTCAAAAGATTATCAATAGCTGGGAATAGAATTCTAAGCTCTGATTCCCCCCTCTCACTTGTACAGATATCAGTCAGGTGGAAGATAATATACTTACCCTCATATGAAACTGGAATAAATAACAGGAGAATCAGGTCCAGAGGGTTTTTTTGGCTTTTCCTTTGACATCCTATCCCCTAGGACATACTGTCACATGATGAAGATCTGATTCTACATATTAGATTTACTTGTCTCTTTCTTCTTGGTGAATTAAAAGTGAAGTCTGGAAAAATCTATATTCAAATGTTTTGACTTGTGCACAAAGTCTTGTGCTCGCACAGTAATTTCTTTATAAAATGTATGTCTGACCGTGTGAGAGATGAAACTTTCTAGAAAGCTGAAGATAAATATTCTTACTTCTTTGAGAAATCTTCTGTCCGGGGCTGCGATGTTGACACATCTCATGGGCTTGTGTGAGCTGTGCACTGGAAATACTAACCATGTCAGCCACTAAAACCTCGAGTACCATGTGAAATCTTCTGCTGATCAAATATGGAACAGAATTAATTTTTTTAATCCAACAGAAAGATGGTGGTAAAGCTTCATATGATATTCCGAACAGGATTCAACTCCTAGTTGATGTCGGTGGGAGAAGAGCACTGCTTAATCTGGATTTGAAATAATAATAATAATAATAAATAAATAATACATAATTAATAGGTGCTGGGGCTCCAGACTTCCCAGGAGGCAATGGGGTGTATTCTGAGGAAATGGCAGAGTTACTCTGCTAGGCACCACTCGGCAGTCCCTGTCTCTCCCCCCACCCCCTTATTTTGCCCGGTTAAGGTTGCTGGGGGCTGGCACGGCTGTCATTGATCAACTCCATGACCTTGCCGATCAGCCCAAACCTTTTCAGGGGAGAGTCTATTGTTGAGGCTAGTTTGTCTACATAGGCATGGTCTTTCAGAGCAGCAGAAGTGACAGGATCTGGAAGAGGTGCCAAGTATATGTCTGCAAATACAGGTAAACGCGTTCAATTTTTGGTACTAGAATTGGCCTGCCACCTTCAGGTAAACTCAGCGGTATTGAATGCGTGCCCAACAGGTGACCTGATATCCTGATTTACTGACTTTGGGTCCTGGAATACCAACTTCTGGTATTGATTTTTGTTATCATCCTGGTTTTCACAATGTTCATGTCCTGATTTACCGACCAGCAAATTGGTAATGATGATTCCCAATTTTGGGGGTAATCGGGTACCTGATTGACATCTGGCAACCCTTTGGGTACTGAAGGGTACTCTGGCAGCCAACTAGGATGTTACCCAACATGGTGCCTGAAATTGCAGGGGTTACCCGTTGGTAACAAACCAGGTACCTGTTTCAGCTCTAGCGCCAAGGCTCAGCCTCGGCATGAAAAGAGGCGCCACGGGTGAGTTCTGTCAAGTCCTGAAATAATGAAGCACTGGAGATGAGGATGCTGAGGACCTTTCATGAGGCTCTTGGGGCCCATTCAGACAACATTCTTCCAGTGGGGGAAGCTAAAGGGGCATGCAGGCAGATAATGAAATCAGATTGCAAAAGTTAAGCAAGTGTTCTTGGTTAACTTAAAAACCCATGTTACTTGACAGAAGTGTTTATGCAGACTGATATGTTTGCAGTTAATAATAAATAGTTTTACTGGAAATTCAGCTATAATACTGAAAAGCACACATAACAGAGAGGAGTGAGAATTTGGGTAGGAAACCAAGCTTCCACTCAACTTTTCCCCCTGTTGAAAATAGCTAGAAACTGGGGGGAGGAGGTGCGCTCCAATGTCTGCATGACAGGTGCGCACGTCCCATGTATAACACATGCAATATGTGTACATGGTGTGCACCCAGAGTATGCACTGCACACACCACATGCACATGTGCATGGTGCATGAGCACAGACCTTGGATTGGCCCTTGGGTTATCAATAATCCTAAATAAATATGATGGGCTAGGATCACACACACACACTCCACATCATTGACAATTTTCAGTGGAACTCAAGTAACTAGTTAACCTTCACCCTTTTGAAAATCCCACCAAGAAGGAACAGTACAGAATGAGCCATTATATTTTGTCATCCCCCTCAATAATCATTGAACATGAAGACTGGTGCATCAACCTAATTAATCCTAGCATATGCAGCAGCAACTCCTGGGACAAGCCAATATTGCATTGCTAAAGGAATCTGAAGACAGGCAAAACTTTTGATTTAGATTTTAATATTTTTTATTTTTAAATTTTTTTTATTTATACAAATTTATATCCCGCCCCTCCTGCAACGCAGCCCGGGGCGGCTCACAACAACAAATAATTAAAACAATAAAATACAGTAAAATTCAGATAAAACAATCAAATATTAAATATAAATATTAAAACAGGGCTAGACAAAACAAATGGGTGGGGGATTAAAAACCTCCCTCCCTCCCAAAGGCCTGGGCAAACAGCCAGGTCTTACAGTTCCGCTGAAATGTAAAAAGGCTTGGGGCCAGGCGAGCTTCCTCCGGAAGGGAGTTCCACAGCCGCGGCCCTACTACCGAGAATGCCCTCTCCATCGTTACAATATCTGTAATTTTAATTTCTGCACCCAGATGTTTCACTCGGCCAAAGCATGCCGCCTGGTTAGCTTGAGCTGGCAGACACTGTTGTGCTTGAAAAGCTGTTACTGTTATTCATTCTCACCTCATGAATGACTCTCTTACCCATCTAGTAGAGTTTGGCATAGACCATCTGAATGGCCATCTGTGTGCTTTGCATCCTGGACTGTACCTGTTTCCTTGCCTAGAAAAATATAAATGAGCATATAATGAGACTGATGAATAGGTCCAATGGAGGCATAGCAGAATGAATGAAAACAGGACTGCGCAAACTTGTTGGGAATCGATGAAATCCCTAAATTCACCAAAAAGAATGAAAAGTTTTTAATGTTCTCATGAAGTGCTGATGGAAAAGCGACCTTACTCCTTGCCAAAACACCAAACTTCAGGATGAATTTGAGATTTCAAAAAGAATGGATGTTGTTTTTGGAAGTAACAAACTGAAATGTGATATGGCCAGGGACCTGTGTTGACTATGTTTTCCCAATTGTATGGGAAATGCAGTCAATATGGGTCCTTGGATATTAGGGATGGGCGAACATGGTTCAGATGTCCGGAGTTTGGACCGAACTCGTTCTGTTCGGACATTCGAACCGAACGTCCAAACCGAACTCTTGAATGACCGAACAGTTCGGTTGTGTTCGGATGAGTTCGGGGACAGGGAAAATGTCTTTTCAAGGGAAAAAAACCTAAGTTTCGGACAAGTTTCGGTTTTGATTAAGTTTCGGTTTTGGTTTTGTATCGGTTTCGATATTGCTGTTTTTGACTGTTTGACCAAGTTCGGCCATCCAAACCATCGAACTGAACCATCGAACCCAAACTCGGGTTTCGAACCGAACATCCGAACAGCCGAACTGCATTCTGTTTGCCCATCCCTATTGGACATGGCCTGGAAACACCAGACAGTGTATTTTGAAATAACATTTTTAGGAACCATGCTACAGGGTATTGATCCACCTGGTTGTTGCTAACCTGCATGAACCTCCCATCTTGTGCGGGACAGACAATGCGTGCGCTAGTTATTAGGGTGTTACCAATAACATCCTAAAGCCTCTCATAACACGGGGCTGTGGCCATAGCATTATTCCAGTGATTGACTGACTGATGGTTTAGAGACAGACTTTCAGGAAGAGAGACTTCTGGAGAGAAGGCTGTTCTCTGAAGTGAGGGTTATTTAAAAAAAAAAAAAGTTTACCTGGCTTCCTGTGGGTGTTGTTGATCTGCATCACCAACACCTACCTCTGCTGTTCTGTCTTTGTTCATTCCTCTTCTTGGTATATCCATACTCCTTGAAGCAATCAATATGTTCCCCCTGCAAATTATTATTATTACAAGTATTTATATAGTGCCAGCAATATTAGTGCCACTTCGGGGTGAGAAGAAGGCACCTTGTTGGTTTTAGTTTTTCAATTTCCAAACCCCTTTCTTTTATGGGGGTTTTCATAAAAAAAAATCTGTTTTTCTGTTCTTTCCTATTCATTTTAAAATTTAAAATAATTTAAATTAAAAAAAATAACTGCATGTGCAATATGGCTGCCAGGAAATTTTGGAAAAGGGCAGACTGTCTGCCTTTCTCCAAAATGGTTCTGATGCTGCCAGCCCTATTTTAGAAAAGGGTGTGCATGCGAGAGCGGTATGGGGGTCATTTTGCACAGCCCTGGACCTCCCCTCTCTCAGATGACATTGTAAGTCAACTGGACTCAGAAATTTAGATAAGAGAAACCTAGGATTAGAGCAACCGGTTTGGGACATAATACCCCCAAAGAACCTTCGCCTCAGCCCCAAGAATTTGGGGCAATAAAATAAAATGTGAACAGGAGTATCAAATAGGACAGTAGAAGGTGCATCAGAGACCGGGGATGTGGAGGTATGGAAATATTGATGGAAGAGGTAGCTGATAACCGGCATTTCCATGTTCGTGAATATTATTTGCATTTTTAGATAGCCTGTCAAAGATCCAAACAATTATTTGTTACAGAAACAATATTCACACGTTGGTTATTTTTGTCTCTGATATTTTGGTCGGTTTGGTATTTTGGTTATTCTGGCAACTTTGGTATTTCAGGTACTTGGTTTAGACACTTTCAGTGCGATTCCACACCAAACCCAAAGGGCTAATAAAGCAGGAACAAAAGAACTGTTGTTCTGAAGCGACTGAAATATCCTAACCAAAATACTGGAATGATCAATAGAACCAAACTGAAATAACTCAAATTCTGAAGTGGATGGAATAATCGAGCCAAAATGGGTATTTGTTTCTGGAAACGAGGTGGAAACCAAATAGCATTTTGAGTCTAGGGGTGTTTTTTAGACAAGCCCCTCCCCACCCATCGTGCATGTTGCAGGACTGCATAGGGCACCAATGCGGCCCTGCAGCATGCATGATGGGTGAGGAGGGGCTTATTAAAAACACCCTACGTCATCACACCTGATTCAAGGCAGGCAAAATTGTTGGACAGGATATTTATTATTTATTATATAGCATCAGCAACGTACCTTGTACCCTGTAAATTTGTAATTAGATTGTAAGCCCCTTGGGATAGGAACCTGTCTCTATGAAAGACGAGGAAGCACAGACAAGGAAGAGGGGAACGTAGGGAGAGACGGAGATACGTTCGTGAATTTGAGAAGTTGTAGTTGATATTCACCATGGATGTTCATTTTTCAGTCTTAATTGCCTCATCCCTCCTGGTTATAGAATATATATTCTATATGTATATAGAATATATATATATAGAATACCAACATTATTGGTATTATCAGATTAATTTGATAGACAATTATAGAATAACCAGGTCCTATAGGTCCTAGAATAATACCTTCTCACCTGCTTTTCTTTGATAGGGAAGCAGCCATTCATCGTAAGGAAACTCACCCTTACAGAATCTCTCTGCAGGGATATTCAGTTGCACTATTGCACTCCTACAAAGCAACGTTACCAGCCACAGATACCCAAGTCACCTGTTCTGATTTGCAAAATTGTCCACATGGAAATATGATTTGATCTGACATTTGGAAGATGCTTTCTACGAGGATTTGATGTTGCAGATTACTTAATATATTTCCTTCATGATTAGGAGGCCTGTTGTACAGCATGATGGGATGTTCTCATATTATGTTGGGATACTGTTAGGTTCGGGAAGGGATTCCGCAGGGAACCGTGGATTTAGCCCTACTACGCTATCGCCCTTCGCTCTTAACTGTACTCCCCAGAGAGAGGCTCACACGTGGTTTACTGAAAGATTCCCCTCAGGTTGTAAGGTGGCCGACTCTAATTAGAGCAGGGCCTTGTCATCATTGGGGTGTCGATCAGAGGGATGTGGGAGCAGGCCTCTGGTTCCCTATACAGGGTGAAAAACCCCTGCCCCCTGTGCACACAACCCCCCCACGTACACACAGTGCAATTGGTATAGGAACAGTGCCACCCAGGGCTCAGTGCAGGAAGGGAAGGAGTACCAGGATGCGGGAAGGTAGGGGGTAAGGAACTACTCGGGAATGAGGGTACGGAAACCTTTGAAAGAATGGGATAAGCCCTTACGTGCGCCGCTCTTCCACCACCCCCCACACTTCAACCCCCTTCACCTCACCTCCTCCACACGCTCTTCTCTCCTACTATTACTCACACACCACACTCGCTCTCCGTGCACACTCCTTTCACGCTCCACACACTCCTTCGTCTCAATTTCCTCCGGTCCGTCTACGCTCTCCCAGGGGCCGGCCTCACAGCAAACTGATCGCCGGCACTGAGTCCCCGCACTTCCGGGTTTAAATAGGTCTTGCTCCGCCCCCTTTCCGCTGAGCCTGCAGGCGTGCAGAGCGCCGCGTGGTTGTTGCTGACTCCTCCCCTGACGTTGTCGGCGCTTCTGGATCCTTGGCAAGGCATTGTAGCTCCGCCCCTGACGCTATAGGGACCTCCGGGGTTTGCGGGGTTTCTGCGGGGGTTTCTTCGCCCCCTTGAACGGCGGACTGGGGGCTTGATACTTTCGGCCGGCTGGCCTCGGGGGTCTCCACGGCTCGTGCTTCCAGGGAGTAATGCCCCGCTCGTCGGGAAAGGGCTCTAGCCCTGACAGCACCCCCCCTCCAGGGTCTATGAGGAAGATGATGGAGCAAATGGGGTCCTGGTTTCGAGGGGTACTGACGGTGAAATTTTTGCACTAAACGGGGGGCATGCACCAGGCCAGCCGGCTCCCAGGAACGGTCGGCAATGCCATACCCCTTCCAATCGATTAAATAAAATAATTTACCACGAGTTCGTTTGGAGTCTAACAGAGCCTTGACTTCGTACTCCGGTTCTCCTTGAATCTCACATACTGGTCCGGGCGCCGTAGGTACCGGAAAGAGAGGGGGATGAAAGGGTTTAAGCAACGATACGTGGAAAACAGGATGGATTCGAAGCGTAGGAGGAAGGGTGACTCGATATACTACGGGGTTGACCTGTTGTTCTATGGGGAATGGCCCCATATACCGATTATCTAGTTTTGCTGACGGACGTAGGGATTGGTAATGTCGACGATCTACCCACACCATATCCCCTACTTGATAATTGGGGCCCGCTTGTCGGTGTTGATCCGCGGTACGTTTATATTGCTGACGGGCTTCCTGGAGGGCTTGTCGAGCATAGGCATGGCAGCGTTGAAGTGTTTGAATCATGGCTCCCGCGGCGGGGACTTCTAGGGTAGGTTCTTCGGGGAGCGCTAGCCGCGGGTGAAACCCACATGACACAAAAAAGGGAGAGGTGCCGAGGGCAGCATGCGGGGCGTTATTAAAAGCAAATTCGGCAAGGGCGAGGTAGGTAACCCAATTATTCTGGAGGTAATTAACGTAACATCGGAGATACTGTTCGAGGGTTTGGTTTGCCCTCTCTACCTGCCCATTGGCTTGAGGCCTATAGGCTGTAGTGGGGGAGAGATGAGTTCCTAACGTAGAGAATAATGCCTTCCAGAAGCGAGACGTGAACTGTGACCCCCTATCAGAGAGTAAGGTTCGGGGAAGCCCGTGGTGTTTGACAACGTGTTGCAGAAATAACTGTGCCGTTTGTTTGGCGTTGGGAAGTCCCTTACAGGGAATAAAATGACCTAATTTCGTAAACTGGTCGATGACTACAAAAATCGTGGTATACCCCTGTGACGGGGGTAACTCCACGATAAAGTCAATGTTTACTCGCTGCCACGGTCCTTGGGGTAGAGGCCCAAGTTGCAACAGCCCTACGGGTTTTCGGCGGGGAACCTTGGTGCGACAACATATTGCGCATCCCTGTACGTATTTCCGGGCATCCTGCCTCATCGTGGTCCACCAGAAATGTCTCTGCAGCAACTGATAGGTGCGGTTCTGCCCCGGGTGTCCTGCAAGTGGGGCATCATGATGGGCCCACAAGATTTTTTGTCTTGCGGCCCGAGGTACGACAATCCGCCCTTGGTGCATGGGTAACCCAGTGGCTGGAGATTTTTCTAAATCTTGCGTTAAGGGATCCTGCGCCGCCCATGTACGGAGCTGTTGCAACGTAAGTCCTCCAGCAATAAAGGCCTGTGGCTTTAGGAGGGTTTCCCCTTTTGTATCAAGTTCATTGGATTTTTCCTGACAGCGTGACAGCGCATCGGCGACGGTGTTCAATTTTCCGGAGCGATAAACTATTTGGAAGGAAAAATGGGCAAAAAAAAGGGCCCACCGCGCATGGCGTGCGTTTTGAATCCTGGCTGTCTGTAAAAACACTAAATTCTTGTGATCCGTAATTACCTGGACGGGATGACGGGCGCCTTCAAGGAAGTGGCGCCATACTTCAAAGGCCGCTCGAATAGCTAATAACTCCCTATCGAGCACCGTGTAGTTTCTTTCGGCCGGAGTTAGCTGACGAGAGTAGAAGGCACAGGGCTTAGGTATGGGTTCTTTGTCTCGAGGTTGGGAGAGTACTGCCCCTATGGCTATACCGGAAGCGTCTGTTTCCACAATAAAAGGTTTCGTAAAATCCGGATACTGAAGTATCGGGGCGCTCACAAAGGCCTTCTTCAGACATTCAAATGACTTCTGTTGCTCAGGTCCCCAATTATACTGCTGCCCCTTTTTCAAAAGGGTAGTCAATGGGGCTGTAAGTTCTGCATACTGGGGAATGTAATGGCGATAATAATTCGCACTCCCTAAGAAGCGTTGCAGAGGTTTGACGGCCGGGGGTGCCGGCCAGTCTTGGATGGCCTGGATCTTGACGGGATCCATCGTGATTCCGTGGGCTGATATTATAAACCCCAGAAAGGGAAGTTCCGTTCGATGGAACGCACATTTTTCCATTTTACAATATAGACGATGTTGTCGAAGCCTTGTAAGAACAGTACGGACGTGTTGTATGTGTTGACGGCGCTCTGAAGAAAAAATAAGGATGTCGTCCAAGTAAGCTATAACGAACTGGTCTAAAATGTCTCGAAAGATATCATTTATCAAATGCTGGAATGCAGCAGGAGCATTTGCAAGACCATAGGGCATTACTAAGTATTCAAAATGTCCGTACCTAGTACGAAAGGCAGTCTTCCACTCGTCCCCTTCCTTTACTCGTAGGAGGTTATAGGCACCGCGAAGGTCCAGTTTGGTAAAAATCGTGGCTCCTTGGAGCCTATTAAGTAACTCTGGTATAAGGGGAAGGGGATACCTGTTTTTTACGGTGATAAGATTGAGTCCCCTATAGTCAATACATGGTCTTAACCCCCCATCCTTTTTGGGCACAAAGAAGAGCGGTGCTCCTCCGGGGGAAGTGGATGGTCGGATAAAACCTTTTTCTAAATTGTCGTCAATGTATGCCTTTAAGGTTTTTAGCTCGGGTTCGGATAACGCATAAATCCGCCCGTACGGAGGAATCGTGTCCGGGAGGAGGGAAATGGCACAATCATAGGGTCGATGGGGCGGTAGTTGGAGGGCTTCTTGTTTGCGGAAAACATCCCCAAGGTCCTCGTACTCAACAGGTAATGCTGGGTCGGTCACAGTGGCTTGAAGAAGGCTGGGACTCTTGGCTTGCGGTGGGGGCGGCTGGCAGCAAGTATTACAAAGTGAGGACGGGAAGGATACTCTTTTGGTTTCCCAATTGACAAAAGGGTTATGCTTTTTCAACCATAGAATTCCCAATACTATTGGAAAGGCGGGGGTGCTTACCGCATCCAACACAAGCCATTCCCTATGGTTTCCGATCCAACCTTCGATCTCTGGGGTGCCGTGTGTTACCAGGCCCGAGACCAGGGGGGATCCATCGATTGCGAAAACGGCTTCTGGATTTGCCTTGGGAATTAGGGGAACCCCGTACTGTTGAGCTACTTGAAGGTCAATAAAGTTTCCCGACGCCCCCGAATCGATGAGGGCAGGTAATACAATGGCCTTCCCCGCCTGAACCTGGAGCATCACCGGGACTTGTACTTGGTCCCCGCGTTGCCACGTAGAGGCAATTTGATGGCTTCTAACATCGGGAGGCTTTACAAGGGTGGCCGGGACGCCCCCTGTCCGCCCCGGCCTCTTTCGTTTCCCGAGCCCCTACGATGGGGAGGTAGCTGGGGACAGGAACTTGTGAAGTGTCCCGCCAACCCACAATAAAAGCAGAGCCGCCCAGTCCGCCGTCGCTCCTTTTCTTGGGCATCAAGGGGTCCGCGAGATGCCCCGATCTGCATCGGTTCGGGCCCTTCCGTCTTTACGGCCCCTACATCCAATACCGGGCCCCGAGGCGCCCAGCTTCGGGGGGTCTCTTGTCGTCTTTCTCTACGTCTTTCCGAAAGGCGTTCGTCAATCTGGCAGGCTAAATTAACAAGTTCCCCCCATTTTTCTGGGGTACCGACTAAGGCAAGCTGATCCTTTATCTCGTCATGAAGACCTTTGCGGAAAAGGACTTTCAACACTTCGTCCGCCCATCCAAGTTCTACGGCTAGTTGTTGGAATCGAGTTACATATTCCAATAGAGGTCCTCTTCCTTGCTTCAATGACATAATGGCGGCCTCCGCATCCCTTTTCCGGTGCGGGTAATCAAATAGAAACTGAAATTCGCGGAGAAACCCATCAATATCGTGCAATAGCGGGCTGTTTTTAAGAAGAAGTGGCGTCGCCCAATCCAAGGCAAGACCCTCTAGGTGCCCTATAATGAAGGCCACCTTAGCCGTTCCAGATGCATAAGTGCGGGGCTGTACCTGGAAGGCCAGTTTACATAAGGCGAGGAACCCCTGAAATTGCTTTCGGTCTCCCCCAAACTTCTGTATGGGGGGGTGTCGGGGTTCCCGCCCCTGTGGTTCCTCATTACCCACCGGGGGCGGGGGAACCAGCTCTCCCCCTAGGTCGACTTCGCCTCCTGCTGCCCCGTGTTCCTTAAGGTCTTTCAATTCCAGGGCCAGCGCCTGGATTGCCCGTTCCATGGCCTCCATTTGTTGAGCCAAATCCATGGCCTGAATGCCGGCGCGACTGTTAGGTTCGGGAAGGGATCCCGCAGGGAACCGTGGATTTAGCCCTACTACGCTATCGCCCTTCGCTCTTAACTGTACTCCCCAGAGAGAGGCTCACACGTGGTTTACTGAAAGATTCCCCTCAGGTTGTAAGGTGGCCGACTCTAATTAGAGCAGGGCCTTGTCATCATTGGGGTGTCGATCAGAGGGATGTGGGAGCAGGCCTCTGGTTCCCTATACAGGGTGAAAAACCCCTGCCCCCTGTACACACAACCCCCCCACGTACACACAGTGCAATTGGTATAGGAACAGTGCCACCCAGGGCTAAGTGCAGGAAGGGAAGGAGTACCAGGATGCGGGAAGGTAGGGGGTAAGGAACTACTCAGGAATGAGGGTACGGAGACCTTTGAAAGAATGGGATAGGCCCTTACGTGCGCCGCTCTTCCACCACCCCCCACACCCCACACTTCAACCCCCTTCACCTCACCTCCTCCACACGCTCTTCTCTCTTACTATTACTCACACACCACACTCGCTCTCCGTGCACACTCCTTTCACGCTCCACACACTCCTTCGTCTCAATTTCCTCCGGTTCGTCTACGCTCTCCCAGGGGCCGGCCTCACAGCAAACTGATCGCCGGCACTGAGTCCCCGCACTTCCGGGCTTAAATAGGTCTGGCTCCGCCCCCTTTCCGCTGAGCCTGCAGGCGTGCAGAGCGCCGCGTGGTCGTTGCTGACTCCTCCCCTGACGTTGTCGGCGTTTCTGGATCCCTGGCAAGGCATTGTAGCTCCGCCCCTGATGCTATAGGGATCTCCGGGGTTTGCGGGGTTTCTGCGGGGGTTTCTTCGCCCCCTTGAATGGAGGACTGGGGGCGCGATACTTTCGGCCGGCTGGCCTTGGGGGTCTCCACGGCTCGTGCTTCCAGGGAGTAATGACCCGCTCGTCGGGAAAGGGCTCTAGCCCTGACAGCTACGTGTAAAAGGTTGGAAAGCAATTTTCAATTGTATTTGTTAACAGAAGGAAAAAGAAATTGGTCTAGATATTTGAACATTCATAAGTGTCTGGGTTTAGCGGCAGCTTTAGTCCAAAAACTACAACAACCAGTTGGTCCTTCGGAGGATGTCAAGATGCTGGAATCGGACAAGAGCAACATGAGATGGGATGTTTGATACTAAACTGATCCTGAAAACACCACAATGAGAATAGTCTGGTTGTGGCTTCAGTTTGTGTGTACTAGGGCTGTAGCAGAAAGTCGCAGCGGTAGCTATTTCTGCCGGAAACAGCGTTTCCACAGTTAGTGGTACGGCGTGGCAGAGGCTTTCATTCCGCTAGTTTCATTCCGCTACTTCCACAGGCTTCACAAATAGTGGGAACATGCCATTTTCGCTACTTCCGCGATTCTGCCAGCGCCATGAAATAGCAGAACAGTGGTTTAACGACAGTTTCCGACAATTCCGCAATTTTTCGGATAGTTTCTGAATAAGCAGAATGTCGACGGAATTAGCAGAATGTCGGCAGAAGAGCCGCAGTGTGGCGCGGGCAATTCCGAAATGGCGGAATGGAATCACGGTGTGGTAACAGCTGTTGCTGCATCAGCCCTAGTGTGTACTCTATGCCAACAGCAGTAGGGGTGGGACCCCAGGCGAATTATCGCTTACCAGTTTTATCGTTATCGGATTTATCTGATATCGGATTTATCGGTATCGGTATATCGGTTTTTTAACATTGCCGATTTTTCAGATCTTTGGACATATGATTTTTGGACAGTGCCATTTTTAAAATGGCCGCAATGTTAAAGATCCAAAAAATCAGCAATGTTAAAAAACCGATATACCGATACCGACATTATTGGTATTATCAGATTAATTTGATAGACAATTATCAGCATTATCAGATTAATCGATACCGATAGACCCATCCCTAAGCAGTACTCTTGGACAAAAATAATGCAAGTGTGTCTAAAGTTAAGTGTATCAGGGGGTGTTCCAGGACCACACAGGGAAACTGGGGTATCTTTGGGGAATTAGCAAATTCCTCTGCTAGGCCTGTTCAGCCCTTGACTTAGTACACCCAACTTGGGATACAGCCATGTGGGGTACCCCCTGTAGGGATCCCACCCGTAGCCTCCTACCGCCCCTCACAGCCAAGGCCTACACCTCCAAAATAGCACACTTTGGTATTTGGTGTTTTAGTGTCTTTAACCCTCCAGGGTTCAATAAAGTTATCCCCGAGCACAGGGTTCATATATGTCCTGGTGGCCAACTTGGGCAGATCCCACCTGGTCTCTGTGCTCCCTCCTGTTCCTCCTTGCAGGTTAGGTCGGGGTGTGTGTGTCCACTGGCAGGTTTCCAATGAAGAGGAGAGCACTGAATCAGAAGCTCCTTCCTCCATGGCCACTTCTCTAAGACTAGGCACAGGCCTCTTTATAGGCCTGAGCATGCTCAGTTTCACACAGCCTACTGAGCATGTCAGAGGACTTTGAGCAAATCCCAGTTTTGTAGCCTCACTGGGCATGCTTCAAGACTTAGGCCACTTTCAGACCTCCCCCCCACGTGTATTCTGGCTGTGGGAGGGAATGCGTAGTCAGGATATGCACGGGGTGCCACTGGTCTGAAAACCCCCCTCACGCAGCTTTGCCAGCAAACACCCGCAGAGATACAGAGCAGGATTTCCTGTGGGTGTTTGCCGGCAAAACTGCATGGGGGTGGGGGGCTTTCAGACTGGCGGCACCCTGTGCATATCCTGGCTATGCATTCCCTCCCACAGCCAGAATATGCATGAGGGGGAGGTCTGAAAGTGGCCTTAGAGTGAGGAAAGGGTTTTGGACCCTAACTGGGCATGCTCCACAGCTGCCTGTCTAGCCTAGGGCTGTTAGGCTCCACAGTAATCGAGGCTTTCTGGATGCAGGGAAGCAACCCTATTACATTAAGAATTTTAGAATTCAGAGTCAGACTAAGATTGTTAACAAACGAGATATTAGCCCATACCAGGGGGGGGTGTCCACCTGTCTATTTATTGGTTGTTTGCCCCCACCACATGGCTTTCACCCACCAGACCCATAGCCCCCTCTCACAGCAGGGTCTCTGAGAATGTGGACACTACCACGGGGGGCAATGAGGGCTAATGTGCACCCACAAGTCCGCGTCCCATCACTTAGGTTGCGTGCAGTGCCTGTGCATAAAGGTTCCCCAGCACCATAGAGTCACAGGCAGGCATCCTAGAGTGCCCAAGGAGCAACTGCTTCCTGCCCCTCTCTCCACTCTGGCTCTCACTGGCACCTCAAGTGGGAGTTGCCTGCAAGCACATAAAATACAAGCAGGGATTTATTAGGCTGGACTGTCGGGAAATCACCCCTCAAGAGGACTCCCTGGTCCCAGTGTCCCCCTCCAGTCCTCACCTCCTGGGTGTTTGTGCCGCTTCCTCCGTATGCAAGCCGCCAAGAAGGGGGAGGAAAGTCAAGTCCCTGAGACAGCTGTCTGAAGGAATAGCGTTGAAAGGGCTAATTGGCTAAGAAGGGTTGGAATCATGCAGGGAGTGCAGTAGCTGTCCCACCCCTGTGCCCTATATAGGGCCTGGCTTTGCAACATCTCAGGGCTGGCTTTCTGTTCTTGAGATCTAGAGCCAACTTCTCTAGCCATTGTTTTCTGCTGTTCTTGGGTATGCTCTTCCTGGATTCCTGAACTATTCCCTTGTGGCTATGCCTTTCCCTAGTGGTGTGAAATCCTTCCCTACTCCTGAGTAGCCCGGCTACCCATCATGGTGGGTGGTGGTGCTAGCTGCAGCGTGGGGGCGGGGGCAGGCAGCTGCATGTCACTCCGTGCCCCCCTTTCCCTGGCTGGGCCAGACCATGTAAATGTTTATTCCATTTCCCCAACCTGTCCTCTCTGGGACATGCAGCCTGCGTGCTAGTTGCGTGTTGGTTTTCACCCTCTGATTCATCAATGCAGGGCTGCTATGGCACCCTTAGAGGGAATATGAAACTACCTTACTTAGTCCAGCAGTATGCTATTGCAAGTAAAGAAGTACGAATTAAAGCATGCATAACGTAAAAAATGAAAGACAGAAAATAGATTTGGATAGTTAGGAGTTTTGTTAAATATTTTGGGATTTTTCATAGCAAGTGCTGCTGGCAGTTGTGAAGTGTTAACACCATGAATTATGATGGAGTAAGGATGTGCTATTGTTGTTTATATAGCCCTTTCAGTATTCAAAGTGATTTCAATCCTTTTCTTACAATAACTCCATGAGGGTCATTATTATTCCCATTTTATAGAGAAAGAATGGAGACTGATAGTCATGAACTTGATAGATGACCTTGGGTAATCTAAGGGTATTTTCAGATGTTACGAGACCACGCCCAACCACAGCCAATACCCTATGGTGGGGAATGGTCTCGTAACGTCTGTTGGGGAACTGGAAGTCCCCCTCCCCAGATGTTTACCACAGTCAATCGCGGCGGGGAATCAGATTCATCCCGCGATCGGAGGTCCTGCCCGGACCATCCCCGATCACGTGGTGAATGAGATTCCCCCCTGTGATGAAGGGGACAGTAACGTCTGTCCCTTGACCATGGCCTGGAATCCGTGGTGGGATTCCAGGCCGTGGTCAATGCCGGGGGGGAGACCACCCCCTCCCCGGATTCCCCGCTGGGAACGGCCACCGCGTCTGTTAGTCCGTGACGCAGTGGCCCCGGGGGGGAGGCGGGGGGAATCAAAGGGTTGTTTCCGTGACGGGGCCAATCGACCTTAAGATAGGATTTGAACCCTGGCCTCTCAGGATCAAGTACAATATCTTAGCCACTAAACTACATTTTAGTTCAGTTAAAGTAGAAATTGTTTTACAAACTAAAAACCAAACAAACTGGGACAGCCAAATATCTCCCAAAGCTAGGCTGCTCTTGGAAAAAGGTACAGGTGTCTTGGCCAAAATCCAACTGGGTAATCTTCTACCTATCTGGAATTCCCTAGCGTTGCCATTCGAAGAGTTACTCTTCAGTTCCTTTCAAGAACTACAGCTGTGACAGAAATGTGACTCTTTCTCAAACAGGCTGCATTTCGGTGGGGCTTATATATTCTATGCTGTTTGTAAATATCTGCAGCCGAGACTTCATGAGCGTTCTCATAGTAGAGAGAAAATTAGGAATAAAGAGCAGAAGTGACTTTGCATCGCATACAGTAGTTGGAATATTTGTTGAAGAAGATATATGTAAAGAGATAGTGATATGAACACAATTGTGGGAATATTCTGAAGCATCCATGTATGAAGCCTCCACTAGCATGGAGTGGCACAGCTACTGGCAAGGGCAACATTGTGTTATAGATGTTAGTGAAAATGATGCAATACTTAGAGTTAAAACCCTGTGTCAATGAGTGTTCTTACACACATTTCTCCTGCATATTTGCTGTTACATCCTGAACTTTGTGTGTCTAAATCATTCACCCAGATCTTAAACATCTGGCTCTTTGAACTTCTGCATAGAACTTCTCCCAGAAGTGTGTAAAAGGTTCTCCTGGTAAACTGCCTTGCTCCAGGCAGCTGTGGTCACTTGACTTCCATGGCAGCCCCTCATGTCTACAGCTGCAGCTACTTTAGGCTGCCTCAGGGCAGAGTTTGTGTGTGTGAGAGAGAGTGAGAGTGAAAAATGCATCCAGGAACTGCCTCAGGGCTGTGAGTGAGTGAGTGAGAGAGAGTAAATGTGAGAAGAAGCCCCCTTCGCCGCCATAATGGCGGCGACGGGGAAATTGCCGCGCTCCCCATCAGGGGATGCAGAGCAAGAAGGGGCTGTGTCATGCAGCCAAAGAGAAATTGGCGCCCGAGGGGCCGGGTTGCCGCGGCAACGGAGAGGGCGCGCGTGCGCAGACAGCACCGCGCCCTGAATGCTAAGAAGGCACGCCCCTGTCTGGGAGGGTGGAGCCACGTTGGCCGCGTGGAAGCTGCATTCGCCTCGGGACCCTGGACGAAGCAGCCCACCCACCTCACCCCTAGCACTGTGGTATTTACCGGTTGCCATTATGGGGCCTGAAGGGGGATTTTGACGACTAGCCCAATTGAGGGTCGTGTGTTTTGCCCCTTCAACAGTGCAGGATAGTTTTAATAGGTTAATTGGCATTTAAAGAATTGGCAGAGTGAATTATAATCATAATTAACTATGTGTGCAAAGATTGGAAGACTGATAGTAATAGCAGACAAGAATGAAGAAAACTGGAATGATTAAGAAGAAGGAATTTGAGGGTAATAATTGTCGCACTCAGCGGGGGTCCAGTATGCTACAGTAGGATAAATAGGTAAGTGTAGGTTAGAATGAGTCATCTCCTTAAGAGATGGGGAGAGAACACCCAGGGCAATGCTTGGCGCAGCAAGCACTGGGGTTTACCACCCTGGGAGGGGTACCCAGACGGGTCAGCAAGTACACGCACGGTCTGCTGGCTTTGCGGGTACTTACCTCCTTACTCAACCCCACAGTTGGGGATGGTCCCCCCTTTCGGCCAGAGCCAGGGTGCTGTCGAAGGGGGGCGTTACATTATGTTGTTGGGTACTGACAAGGGAGGGCACATCCCTGTCAGTGCTGTTGTTAATAAGTAAGTTAAGTAGCTAGCATACTGGACCCAGATTGCTTGTGCAATACCCACCGGCCTTGGATTTGATTGAATTAAAGAGTGCGGCCAGTTTAAAATCCAATACTGTGTCTGTGTCTCATTGGGGGGATGCGCCGGCAATGCATCCAGAACATATTTGTGGACTTATAAACCCAGAAGATTGAAAGACCAGTACTTTAAGGTGTGTGTAAAAAATAAATGCCTGATGGAACAAGAACAGTACAAGATTTCCCCACATGTCTTACCCATGCACAACAAACTTAATCTGAATAGACAACCTCCAAGAAGCTTCGAGAAGCCAGGCTTTATTTCCATGCTCAATCATTATTGACCTTTTTTTTGATGTGCTGAAACAGCAAGCAAGGCTATTAGCTAGTTTACTGTGGTGGAGAAAATGTTACCTTTACCTTGGGTAAATGTTCTAATTCCACTAACTACCATCACACATGGAGACTATCTTCAACCTCTACTGAATTGGTAACATAGAAGTAAGGTTACCATACCTCCTCTTGAAAAGAGGATGCTTATGAAAAATACATAGTGTGGGACTGCACTAGTTCCGGCATAGAGTTGCAATATGTATTTTTCATGTGTCATCTTTTAAAGGGGAGTTTATGACAACCCTGCTTCGAAGGGAAAAGGTCTCTGTCCCCCTATTGGTTCCTCATGCAAACCAGCTGGTATTCCTAACCCAGGAACTCTTAATTTTCATTTTTAATTGATATTTTAAACCAACTAACATAGTTCTACCACTGTTGCTGTAATTATGAATCCTCAACTAAAGCAGTGTAGGTTGCTTTGTGTAGGAAGACAAAGAAAATTAAACTCTCTCTTGCAGAAAGGCATAATCAATTTTGCAAAGTTTCCGTTGCCATGGCTTCTTGATTCAGCTCATTCTTCAAACTTCATTTGCCCTAAAAAAAAAGGGGAAGGGGGGCAAATTCAGGCAGTGCTAACAACCAATTAAATCAAGGGGCGTTTGACCAGCCTTACCAAGTCCAATGATACTGTGCTAGCAAACTTTTATTCTAATAGTTATCTTTTCCAACTGAGCGATGTTGTTTTCATGGCTCCTGGGAAGAAATTTGCAGTATGATGGTTAATGTTTGTATCAGGAATAATTAGACAATGCTCAATGAAGAGACACAATGCATCTTTGAGATTAGTTGTCTTCCCTCCCCACCCCCCCAGGCAGCATACACTGATGGAATGTATCTAGAATGAATGGCTTTGCTCCAATTGTGGGTAATCCTTCATGGGAAAGGAAAGCAAGATGCATAATAGTGACCATGTCAATTAACATTTCCTAAAGTCCAAAACAGGCACCTTAATATAAAGAGCTGGAATCTAAGTTAGGGGGTGGGTACCTGTGTGAATCAACAAGAGACTCATTGTAAAGCTACCTTTACCGCAGATTCTCACAATTAACAATGACAGTGAGTGTAGAGGACCAAGTCTGGTAATTAGGGCAAGTCTGGGACATCTGAACTGTCCCAGCAAGAGCATCTGAACTTTCCCAGTGTGGGGAAAGAAAACTTCAAAGGGAACATTATACCCTTAGTTCAGCTGGACGGTTGGTTATTGGGTTGTTTTTTTTTAAAAAAAGAAAAAATGAAGGGGGGAGGATTAGCTTCCTGCTGTGGATGATAAGCATTGAAATGGTGAAAATGCTGATTTGCAGAAAGAATGAAAGCTAGTCTTCACTGGCCTGTGCGTTGCTGACACATAGCGGGGAGGGGATAGGATAAGAATCCACACACTTCAACCTCTTTGTGATATTATTGTGTTGTAGGGTTCTTGTTTTTAGTGCCAGGCGGTGCATCAGCCATCATGAATGCCTGAGTGAGTGAGAACTAACCTGGGAGACCAGACTTGGCAGACAAGGACAACCTCGTGGGATGGACAGCAGAGTTCAAAACCAGGGAGGCTTTGGCTTTCAGCAATTGTCTCAAACTGTGTCAAAGCTTCCATTCCCCCACTAAAGAAATAATCTCCTGACAGCTTCTTTTCAGTATCTTTCCCATGGTCACGAGGAGATGCATGCTGCATTTTCTGCAGCTGGTGCCGCGCCAGTACACTAATAACACAGTGTTCCTTTTTAATGAGGTGGCAGCCTTCCTACTTCAGAAAGTTAAGTATGTCAGTTTGCGGCAACTGGGCATGAGGAAGCTGTGCTCATATCAGCATCTTCCAGTAGCACCAAGAACAAAGTGCCCCTGTTAGCTGGAGTCCCGAATCAAACCTGAAGTCCTGTATATAATATATAGTTCATCCTGTAATAAGCCGGCCTACTGCACATCTGAGTGGTTATTCTTCCTAATATAAAATTGGCAGGCCATTCAAGATCGGGAGAAACAAAGGCGAAAACAAGAATAAGTAAGCCACCCACTCACCATTTTTAAATGTTTGAATCGTGCAGACATTAGTGAAAGGGCATAATGGAAGAATATCACCTTATGAAGAGAGAAAAAATACTCAAAATTATCTTTATGCTGCTTAAAACAACAGTCAAGAGACGAGGCAAATTTATACACAATTAAATGTGCAAATAAATTTCTGTTCACTCTCAAGGCTGTATGTTCACAGTGAGTAAGAACAGCAGCACTTGGCTGTAAAGAAAGAAGTTAGCAGATTTAAAAAAATACATATGGCTCAGAAAAATGACTGCAAAATGGCATAGCTTATTCCACAGCAGGTCTGTTCGTTGACTATTCAGAGTCCCACTCATCTAAATTGTATTTGATCTGGAGGAATTTCTGGCTCTCCTTATTTCTGTGTATTTTTAAAGAGATTGTGAGGGGTGTCTACTTTGCATAGGCACTTTAACTCTAGTTAACTAAATAATCGGACATAATAGGATTATTTGAATATTTAAAACACATGAGTCCACACACACCCCCAATAAAAAAATTAAGATTTGCTTAAAAGTAATAAGACTTTCAAAAATAATATAATTTTTTGTTATTTTGGTTTCTTAGACTTTGAGGGCACACGAGAGGCAGGATTGGGGAACCCTTTACTGTCTCTAGGGCTATTTTGAAAATTAGTAGACGCTGCATAGAAAGTGAAGGTTGGGATGTGCCCAGGAAGAGAAGGCACCAGATCATGACTCTGTACGACAGATCTGTCTGTCCCCTCCAATTTGTGTACATGCCTCCACTTCTGTTCCTTTACCCTGATATCAGTCTTTCAGTGCTGGGGGTAGGAACTGGATCCAGGGACTGGAAAGGGGTCATATAAAAACTAGCTTCAGGCTCCATTTAGCTTCTGGGCCTGAGATCCTCCTCTGCCGTAAGGGCTAGAAACACTTTAAAAATGAAAGTAAAGAGTCTCACAATTTTATCATGATTCGTGTGACTTTAGACTTTTAAGTAACCCTAACAGTTACAGTACTTGCAATAAAATTGTAAGCTTTGGCAGCCCCCATTAAGTACAAAGATAAGCACTTGCTGTTCCATGTAAGGGTAATTTCAGACGTGACGGGCCCAGAGGCCCGCCATGCTGAATCATGCACCGGGATCCATTTCGGATCCCAGTCAGGAATCAGCCCGTCCGTCCTTTAGACATGCCGTCCTGATTCTCACTGGGGATCGGGGAGGGGGTGGGACTGTGTGGCACGACGTGCGGCTGCACAGCCCCACCTCCACGCTCCCCCGCCCGCCCTCCGGGAGATGGGCGGGCGCAGTGGTCAATCCAGCTGCTGCGCCCGATCCCGCATCGTGGTCTGGGCCACGATCCGGGATGGGCCAACATAAATTTTTGGCCCATTCTGGATCGTGGTCCAGCTAACCATGATTCTGGAAGTGAGGCCGGCCTCACCTCCAGAATCGTGGTTATTTTGATCCCCACCAGTGATTCACCATGGAGAACAACTGGCAGGGAGCAAACAGACGTTACTGGACAAATGGCCACCACAAGGGATTCACTGTGGTTGATCATGGTCTCGTAACGTCTGAAATTATCCTAACACTGCACAGTTGTCACACCTTATTGACAATTCGACGTGAAAAATACAGCTAGCTAGAGGAGAGGCAGAGGTGTTCTCGGTGACTGCTCCCCCATTTTGGAATTCTCTTCCTCACATGGTCTGCCAAAGCCTGAGCATGTTCTAAAAACAGCAAAAATGTTTTTGTTTAGGCAGGCTTTTAGTAGCTGGGCACAGGTTAGGGATTACAGGACGGGTGAAATTTTAATTGGTTTTCTCTTTTTAACGAATGTTTTTGATTTTATTGCAACCTATCCCGAGCCTGCTTTCTGTGGTATATGCAGGGTAGAAATCTAAATATAAACTGATAATATTATCTGGAAAGCACTTGAGGCAAACTCTATGGAGGTGAATGAGTTTTGCGTCAGCACAGCCCTTTGAGGATCAGAGCCAGAGAGAGTTGAATATTGACCTAACTCATGCATCACCAATAGAAACATTCCTTAAATACCCAAAGAGGTTTCTTCTTTGGGGCATAGCTCAAATGGTAAAAGTGCATGCTTTGCATGTATAAGGTCCCAGGTTCAATCCCCAGCATCTCCACTTCAGGATCCCTGGTATGTTGGAATTTTATTAATGGTCAAAAAAACCAAAAAACCAAAACCAGCTTGAATTGTTAGTAGCAACAGCTTAGTAGTAATCAACACCTTGGAGATTGTTTCTAGATTAAAATAATCTACTTTATTGAGAAGTACATTGTGATAGGAAAGGCCTATCCCTAGGTCTTACTAGCTAGCTGCCACCAGCATGGTGGCCGG
>QEPC01014730.1:1725940-1749386 GCA_003113815.1 Sphenodon punctatus | reverse complement strand
ATGTGCATGTAGACTGTGTTTTCTTCCATCCAATGTTAACCCTGGGAGCTCCTGGGTTGTGCCAGGGTTTTGCCACTGTTTCCCTTTTAAGCTTGAAGTGCATTTTAGACTGGGTTTTCTTCCATCTGATGTTAACCCTGGGAACTCTTGGCTCCGCCTACCTTTGCCCTGGCTCTGCCTACCATTGCCCTGGCTCCGCCTACCATTGCCCTGGCTCCGCCTACCGTTGCCCTGGCTCCACCCACCAGCTCGCCGGCCTTACTGCCCCTCCAAACTAAAAAGCCACCAGCCGCCCCTGATCTCTACTCCCAATGCTCCTAGTGGTAATTAGGGTTTGTTGGTGCAAAAGGTGATGTCATCTGGAGCTGTTTTTCCAACAGGTAGCACGCCTGGGGGAGGCATCTGCTGGGAGCTTGGAGGGGTCTCCGGTAGCACGCCGGGATGGCCTCTGCCGTAGACCCTGGAAGAGCCGGATTTGGACCCGAATTTGAAACCCCTGCTGCCATGTCAGGCTGTGACAATACTGGGCTAAGATGGACCATTGGTCTGACTCAGTTAGGCAGTTTAGTTTTAAGTTTAATCATAGATGCTAATAAATATAAATCAATCCACTTCGTTTCCAAATCCCAGGCTGTGATTTGTGATGCTGGCAGTTAGAAAGCCATTATCATATGTACAAGCAGAGCAGATTTTAACTGGAGTCACTGATGCTGCACTCCCCAAAATGCTATTTAGCAGACTCAGTCTTTGGAGTATAACTGTATTTCAATATGAATGCAGTATGTGTTGTGAAAGTAGACACTCTTTGTTTATCCTTGAAACAGCTACACCATGAGCAAAAGCATGGCCAGTTTCTCCACATGAAAGAGATTTATGCTTCATAAGAAGTGGCCTCCTTTTAGCCCACTTCTTCATAAGGTTGATACTGCAGTGTTTATAATTGCAGGCTCTGTGCTTGCCAACATTTTGATTTTTGTAATGAACCGCACCTTGTAATTGGTGATAAACCCACTACACCAGAAAGGTGTGCCTGAATAGAGGGAATGGAGAGAGAGCTCTAGTTTTCCAGAAAAATACCCACTCGTAAGCATGAGCAGACAAGACCTGCTGTACAAATTCACAATGGGTGTCCTATACTGGAAATCTTTATACACATCTCGACACCTGAAAGTACTCACAAGCAGAACATAAGAAGTGCCATACTGGGTCGGCCAATGGTCCATCAAGCCCAGCTCCTTGTCTCTAACAGTGGCCAATCTCAATCACTTGGGAGCAATACCTAATGGATCATAATGGGATGGTCCATTCCCTGTTGTTCGGTCCCAGCTCCTACAATCAAAAGTTACGTCCCCCAAACCTCCTTGGCTTAACAGCTATAAATGGACCTATCCTCCAAAAATGTATCCAATCCCCTTTTAATCAAAAGGGTACAAAAATGTATCCAATCCCCTATCCTACTAGCCTTGACCAAGTCCTCTGGCACCAGATTCCACAAGTTAATTGTGCAATGAGTGATTTGTTTAAAATCTGCTGCCAGTTAGTTTCATGGAGTGTCTGCTAGTTTTGGTACTAGTTGAGAGGGTAAATAACAGCTGATAGGTATAGTAGAGTTTTTTTTTTAAAAAAATAATCTGGGGATATTATTCTTGTTTTCAAATAACCCTCTGAATATTATCTGCATATCCACTTATTTGGATACTTGGGTTCCGTTATTTTGTTTGGTTCTGCTATTTCGGTTATTGAGTTTGGTTGTTTGGGTTAATTTGCTATTGTGCTTTCTTTGTTTTTGGTAAATACACAGTGGGTAAAACCAAACATGAGAGTGGACCAGTTCGGCCCACTGTGACACGTTTGTGCACAGATCCTATCTGCACATGTATGCAGGTGCTGTCAAATGTTTGACCTGGGGTATCCCAGGTCATGGTGACAACTAGCCCAGGCTGTGATCCTGGAGACCTCACAGCCTGGGCTAGAGTTTGCACCGATCGGGTCAAAGCTGACTGTCTGGGAGCTGCATGTGTGTTTCTGGGCTGGTCTGCCACCCCAGGCTGCCACTGCCATGACAAGAAGTCATGGCTGGCCATCACTGGCTACCTGTCATGGCAGAGGGCAGGGAGCTGGGTGCAGGGCCGCTGCACATTCCCCATTCTCCCCGGGTTGTGTGACCATTGAGCCGGCCAGGCACATGTTTGTTTTGTGCTCCTGCCTGGCACATGCCCTGTCTACCCAGGTCAGCCTTGTCCCAGGTCAGGCCTGGATGTCTTCCCCCAGCATTACTTGTGCTTTCACCCAAGTGCCAAAATGACAACATAACCAAATAGTGCCAAAATGACATAACCAAAACAACAAAAAGAGCAAATAACCAAACCAAAGTTACCAAAATAACCAACCTGAAAAAAATAATAATGGTATGGGTATCTGAAGAAAATGGGACTGGATAGTGGACATTATCCATTTCACCTGGTTTAGTTCAAATAGTGCAAATTTGGGGGACATTCATTTTCATGGATATTCATTTCACCACAGGTTGCAAGTCTTCTTCTGATTGAATACAGCCTCTTGTTTCACTGTTGTTAGAAGCCCCTTGTACAGGTCTGGCCTTAGAATGTGTGGGGCCAAGGCGAAGATAAAATGCAGGCCTCCTTATACCCCACCCCCTTGTGGGGCATCCTCTGTGGGGCCCTAGAGGTGGTAATGCTTGCGGCCCGACTGGGAGGGAGTGAGGGCGCTACACCCTGTGCTGATGAAAGTGGGGGTAACTGCAGGGACTGCAAGCAGAGAAAAGAGCAGGGCCCAGGGCAGTCACCCAGGTCACCCTGTGGTAAATAATTGCCTTCTGTAAGTAATAGTCACTGCCTTATCTCTCCCACTTCCATAAGTGTGCAGGGACCAAACCCGACTGGTCACAGTTACCTAAACACTCAGGATTGTTCAGAAGTAGAGGTTACAGAAACTGGTTCTGGAAGTGATACATCTAAATCTCCGCCAGTAGTTAAAGAAAATTTCCCAGAAACTCTTGTATCCCATGTATGAAGAGATCCAGAGTATTAGGCCAAGGAATTATCATGGGCAAGCGTGGAACCCTATTTGAAAATAGAGCGCTATAAAGGAGGCAAGGAGCTACAATTAGATTCGGAGGCATGAAGAGAAAGTTTACAGCATATGCTCAGGATTGAGGAAAGAAGAGAGTCCAGCTCGTGTATCCATGCCATGGATCCATCCCCTGTCCTTGAGTGTATGCCCTCATTTAGGGCTGAGACAAGGACAAATGTTCCTGTTCCAAAGGGAAATACTGACCTTTCAGGAGTGGTTGTCAGTGTCTATCAGTATTTCATCAGTTTCCGGTGATTCCATGCTTCGGCCATTTTTTTCCGGCACTTTTCGTCACTTTCTTGGAATTGTACGACTGTTTTATGGCAGTTTTACAGCACTTCTATGGCTATTTCCAACATGTTTTCATCTCCACAGCCCTTGGCAGTGTTCTCAGTGCACACACAGAACTTGGGATCAGCCCTTAGCAACCCCATTCAACTTGCGGAAAAAACCAGAAAATGGTAAAACCAGCAGGAAAGCCGGTAAGTTTCTGCATCACACAAATCTGGGCGAATGCCTTGCTTCTGATGAAAACAGTCGTAGCACTCCTTGAGATTTCTTGTTTCAGCCTACCCTAATCTTCAGTCTCTTCAATGCTTGAGCGGAGCGACTGGTTCTCCTTCAAGTGGCTCCATAGATTCTCACTAATGGTTTCATGGGCCACTGCAAGCTACTTCTGTTCTCTGTAAAAAGCAGTTTCAACCTGCATGTGTCTTTACATCACATGGCTACAATACACGCTTCCACTCCTGCCCTATATAAGGTGATGGCACCTGTTCTTATCCCCAGTTCCTTCCAACTGTTCCTCTATTACAGGTAGGCGTTAACCTTCCTACCCAGGGGCCAGATCCAGGAATTGTAAAGAAACCAAAGTAAAAACAAGTGCAGGCCAGATTTGGCTCACGGGCTGTATGTTCCCCACCCCTGGGTAAATCAATTAAGCATTAGGTATAGGCACATCTTTTCTATAACTGTAAAAATGTAAATTGGCAGTGCTTTATACCTTGTTTTGAACTAATTCAATGAACATTTTTTATCTGATTTTGTTTGGCTTTGACTTATATTTAATTGGCCTTTGTAGGCAGTTCTAGAGAATTGTTACATTTATTTGGATGGCAGCTGAGATGAGGAAGTGGAGCCTCCCTGGTGATGAGGAGCCATTGGGGGAGGGGACTGTTAAGGAAGTTGAAAGGAGAGTTGACAGAAACATACGCAGCTGTAGTATTACTTGGTAGCAGATGACCCAGTGTGTAATGGGATCTATAAATCATGTGCTGGTTGTAGCTATTTGACATGTCCAATCATGTTTCTACTTTTCAATGTCCTAGTTGCTAAATAGCTCTGTGTGTGTGTTGCCTTTCTGCTTTCACAGTACTGTTCTGAGAGTCCACCTCATTGGAGGGGGTGGATCTCCAAATGTTGTTAATTATTATTGCTATTTAGAGTTTGTATCCTGCCCAAGCCATACAGCTGTAAGTAGCATGCAACATATTAATATAAGAGATGCAAATAATAATTTTAATCTTTGTTTTTATCTAGCACTCCCGTGACATGGCACGTGGAGTGCTTTACATATAAACACAACTTTTTTAATCCTCACAAAAATCCTGTGAGGTAGGTTAGGTTGAGAGAATATTGTGACTGACCGAAGGTCACCCAGTGAGTTTCTGGCTAAGGTGAGACTTAAACCAGGGTTCATCTTACCTCCTGATCCAAGTACTGCACACTTAGCCATTACACCACACTGGTGTAATGATAATAGACCATTGGTTCACATGCTCATGCTGGCTCAGAGCACAAATAAAACCCACATCCCTCCTCCAGCCTTCTCTCATGCCTCTCCCACGAGTCCCCATTCCCCTGTCTCTTACCGAGAGAAGACTCTACAACCCACTCGAGCTACAGAAGAAACAAACAGCATATTTGCTACCTGTGGGTAATGCCCACATTTTTTAGCAGTCAGGTGCCCAATTGGTACCCAAGTACCATGGACATTTAATTACCCCCAAATACCATGCTCAGCTGTTACTCAGTTACCCATTTATTGGTACTTGATTTAAATAGTGAATTGGAACAGAAAGTTGAAAAATCAGGACAGAAAGTTGGAAAACTGGGAGTTGGAAACTATATTGGGTAGCCTTCTGGGCACGAATCGAGTGCCAATTAATAGCCAACATAACTGTGTTGGGTCGAGTATCACAATTTCAACTGATAGACCCATTTTTTGGCAGGTGCTCATTTCATCTCTAATCATGAGGATTGCGGCTGTCTCCAAATCTCTCCCACCATGCCATAACCCCAGTAAGATTCCCCATGAATACATAAAATAACATTTTGCAAAGGTCCCCCTGTTCCCACCTTTGTTGAGTCCAAAGGGCGATGCCGTGCCGCAGGTGCCTGCCCTGCAGAGGCACAGCTATAATAGATGCAGCAGGTGCAGAATCGCCGGAACCCACACATGTAGAATATATATCTGTACACTGGAGTGGATTGTCCCAGTAGGGGGCCTCTTCCACCTTCTGCACCACGGCCTGTTCCCACCTGTCTAAGCCCCTGCTGCCCTGAGAGTTTTCCCTCAGGCCGGCCAGCTGGAAGGGTGCTCCGGGGGTGGGAAGTGTCCATTCCATTACTCCATCTTAGTAACAATAAACTTGATCAACCAGGCAAGATCTTTTCTTTATATTCCATCAATGTAAAGCAAATAAGTGTATTAAAGGGACCGTTCCTGCTTACGTAGAATTTAATATTATTTCACTCTCTTTTGTATGTAATATCTTGGAAGCGGAATGGGTAAAGCTTTCAGCAACTTGTCTTTTTCCCATTTGGCAGTCGTTTAAACCTGTAATTTTGATGGAGCGCAACATTAACATGCCTTTTTGTTAACTTCCTCACTTGTGCATCACCATCAGAGGAAATATTAAGCCTTATTCAGACAATGGGGTTTGACAGTTTGCTGCTACTGCTGCAAAGACAGCTGATGTAGCTCAAGGTATTGTTTTTCTGGAAGACCTACTTTAATGGGAGCTATTTGATTTGCTTTAACACGGAAACGTTGGAGGCATGCCTGGCAGTCATGGTCCTGCAGACAAAACTTTGACTACAAGAGGAATTCTTGCTTGAATAGTTATATAGGAGATGAGCATAGGAACTGCCATACCTGATCACAGTACAGGTCTATCCAGCCTCTCTGCCTGAGTAGCCTGTCTTATACATTGGTTTGTATCGTACACAGTAGGTAATGTGCAAAAAGCTTTGTCTGTCAGTAAGGGGGAAGGTTCTTCCTAATCCCTGTGGCTTTGTGTCCTGAAACAATAGTTCATATTTTCAATTTGAATCCTACTAAATTTTTCTAAAAGTCTATTTATTAGTGTCAGTGGCTAATTTTTATCTTTGTAAATGACTTCTGTAATTAAGCTGTGTAATTTACTGCTATTGGATATAAACATTTACTTAATTAGTCTTAAATCTGTTGCATTTTAGTTTTGCCTGCTCTCATTTTTTTTTAATGTGACTATGACCAAATAGGAACTCCCAGTCTACCCTTGCTGCAAAATTCATTTTTTTCCTCCTTTATTTCTTGATTATAGTTGATGATGAGCTTGATTCCATTTTCTACAGATCCAGCGTGCAGCAGATGTGCGCACACACCACCATTGTGCTGTGTGCGCACATAGGGTCCATGGGGAATGGGTTTGTGGCCATTTCCTAGTCTTCTTGGAGTTGTGTTCCGCACCCCCAGCTTGGTTTGTCTGTCTCTTAACTTTCTCTGTTTTGGTCTCACCCTGTTTGGGGAGAGGTTGAGGTTTTCAAAACTGACCAGCAGTTTAGGTTCACAACTCCCATTTATTTTCATTAAATTAATTTTTGATGGGATGCTTAACAGTCTCCACCAAGGCCCTTTTAAAATGAGACGGACCCATGCATGCACATGCAGATCTGCTGCATGTGCACACGTGGGTGCTGCTTGTGTGACCACTGCGGCATGTGCACTCCTGTGACCCACCCACCTTCACCCATGCATAGACCAACTGGCCAAAAGGCAGGTTGCTTTGTGCATGGAGATGGGTGTGCGCCCGCCTGCACCCTCCCCCCCACCTATTGCCCCTGCAGCGGTGCTCCACCCATCGCACACCAACCTGGCCTGCCCCCTCCATTTTAAAAAGGGCCCAAGTTGAGTAAAAGTGAACACTGTTTCCCTCGCACGGTTGCACTCAATAGCAGTGTTCTATATGATTCCTGAATATGACTATTCTGAATTATTATCCAAGAAAATTTTAAGAAAGAATTAATTAATTTTTTCTTTCATTTTTACCTATGTCTGGCTGTATGGTAGAAAAACAGAATGTATCTCACTGGTGTTATATATGCAGTTGTTATTAAAAAATTAAAATGAACAATTAACAACCAGATAAATTTGGGATAAATTCTACTACTACCTACCCCTAACCAGCTTCACTCAAATCAACTGGGTGTATATCGCGGGACATGGTTTATCCTGTTAAACCTAACTCACTCCAGTAACCTTACCAGTAGCTATTGCCCCAATTATTGTGCCTTTCCACAGGTCAAACTCAACTGACTTCAGGAGCAAGGTAAAGTGTAACATCAGTCCATGGTGTCCTTCTTCTGACTTCAATAGGCTTTAGATTAGGGTGTGTGTCTGTGTACATAAAAGTGTACACAGTTTCAACTCTAGTTTAGATTATTTAAAGGACCCTAATTTAACCTTGCCTTCAGAATCAATGTGACTTACAGTTAGGTCCCTCTATTTTATACTGGTACAGTGATGGCTATTCCGGTTTACCACTAATCGACTTTAACATGGCATGTAGTTCATCACTGTACTGCTGTGACTTGCAGTGTTTTTAGCCTTTTAGCACTACACAGTCAAAGAATTCGACAGGATTTAACCTTCCAGCAGGCTAGCGGATGCCATACATTTTCTAATTTATCTGGAGGAAATCTTGAAGATTTGGCAAGATGATAGTTTTTGCATAGAAAGAGCTTTTCTGTTTAATTATTCAGTGCTTATCTGGGGCCCTGAGCTCTTTGGATAAGTGTTACTTGATTGTTTAGGTACTAAGGTGCTTTTGATAATGCCTATCATGCTGCCAGAATCCATGCTGTTTAGTTCATTCATGTTCTGCTTACGAGTAGGTAAAACAAGATCAATTGGGTATTAAGTAATTACGGCATTAGGCTATCGCTACAAGACGCTGCTGTAATGAAAGGTTCCATAGATATAAAGATATTGTGTGGCGGCATTCTGTTTCATTGCAGCTACTTCCATGGGAACATACTGAGAAAAAAACAAACCATTACTTGGTTCAAAAAAATGAGCTTCTATACATTGTTGGCTGCAATGAACCTAGGAGTTTGCTGTTGCGTATATAAGGATTGTCTGTATATAAGGATTGTCTGTAGATCCTGGGGCCAATTCTTATCTCCTTTATGCTAGGTTTACATTGGTGTAACTGTTCTTATTAATTATTATTATTTATTTAGCACCCGCAAGGTATTTGACACCGTACAATCATTAATTAGAGACACACCCCTACACCAAGGGCCTTGCCATCTAGGACAGACAAGGGAGAAGGAAACAAAAGGACATACAGGGATGCATTCAACAAGATAAGAAGTCACAGGTGCACATGTTTAGCTTAGTTACATGGGGAAAGGGTGGGGCTGAAATCTGAATTTCCACCTGGTTCTGATTCCACCAGAACTGGGAGGTTCGTTCAGTTTGATCGGAACTCTGACCTAATGATAGTTCAGTCCTAGTTCTGATCCAACTGAATGAAAAAATAAATAGTTTCGTTTAGTTTATTACAGCCCGAGTTTCCGCCATCGGCCAAACAAAATAACAACAAACAACTGAAATAGCAAAAAATAAAAGCCAACACAGTAGGCAAAGACATTAAGAAAGCCCATCAATAAATCATATAGTTGCGAAAATGTATATACAATTTGACTCCACCCCCTACAATTTAAACACTAACGGTTAGAAAATAAATAAATGAAATTTTGCGGAAACAGAAAATGGTGGCCGTGATTCTGCACATGTGCAGAATGACGGTGGCCATTTTGAGCATACGCAAAATGGTTCATTTGGAATTCCAGCTGAAATTATTTTGGTCAGAATTCCGACCGAAACTTGGGCAAGCCATTCCAATTTTGCGAACCTTTCCTGCCAAATCTGAATGGCTTTTCCAAACCAGTCCTAGAAAAGGGGAGCCTAAGTAAAGGAAGGAAAAGAAGACATCAGTGATAAATCTATGGGGAATGAGGAGCTAGGGAAAGCCTGATGGAAGAGGTAGGTTCTCAGAAAATTGGGAGGGTGAAGAATGAATGCATTCAGGTAGGGAATTCCAGGCATTCAGGGCAGCAAGAAAGAAAAGATGAATATGTTTTTGAGGAGCAGCGGACTTGTGGGCAGGTGAGATCAGTGGCAGAGGAGGAATGAAGTTTGCGTGCAGACAGGTGGTAGGAAATGAGTGTGGAGAGATGGGAGGGGAGGACCAGGGCATTAAGAGCCTTGAAGGTACAGACTAGGAGCGTGTGCTGAATAGAAGGTGCTAGGAACCAGCAGAGGGAGGGAAAGAGAGGCTGAACATGTTAGCTCCAGTGTAGTTAGCAGTTACTCCCCATTTACACTGTGGGAGATGAGATTCGGGACCATTTTATTTTTCTACTTGACATCATATTCCTTTAGAAATTAAATCTAACTCTAAACCTTTCAGGCATAGGAGACTTACTCACTGACCTTTTCCAACATACTGAACTTTACATGCGCATGACATGTTAACAGTGAAGAGAAAAATAAACTGGGATTAGGATTCGCTGGCTGGACCAACGTAGCTCTTCCTGCCTTCCTTGCTTGAATGTCACTGTACTGAAGGCAGGTGGTGTAAAGTGGTGACTGTGTTATTGGATCAATCTTAAGTATGGTTTAGTTATCTGCTAGTGACTGAACAGCTTCTTGGTAGGCATTGCCTGGGAGGGTGCTCACAGCATGTTCAGCCTGCCTGCCCGAATGTAAGGTGGTGATGAGAGGCTCCTAGAGAGATATATGGAGCCTGAAGAGGAAAAGAGTGCATTGTTTCCTAATTTTAGACCAAATCCTCAGCCACGGCATGCAAAGTGGGAGTCCAGGATTCCGCATGCACGAGCCATTCTTAATCATCAGTGGCTTTGTAATAGCATTTGACCTGTGAAGCAGGAATGGGGATGAAAGCAAATCGGCAAAAGCGACCACTAGAAAGGTCAAAGAAGCCTGGCGCTACGGTCCATGAATACGTCAGAAACTAAAATGCTAAGACTTTTATTCTCGTGGCCAAGTCTGTAGCAGGTGTGTGTGTGTGTGTGTGTGTGTGTGGTGGCTGGGGGGAAGCGCATGGCATTAATACAGGCTTCTGATGGTGGCTGTAACAAGACTGGCAACCTACTCTAAATGCAATCTATTCTCTTGAAGCTGCATTTCAGCAATCCTCTTTGATGCAGTTCATAAAACGGATTGTTAAGGAAAAGGATAGTGGGGGTGATTTACATTATCACAAAATTCAATCTCCAAGCGAGTAATTTTGGTGTCACAATGCAATTATAGGCAATCGATTCCATGTACCCAATTGCCCTCAACTGTTACTGTTTACTAGGGGGGTGCACCAGG
Organism: Sphenodon punctatus; assembly: GCA_003113815.1. Lineage (NCBI taxonomy): Eukaryota > Metazoa > Chordata > Lepidosauria > Sphenodontia > Sphenodontidae > Sphenodon > Sphenodon punctatus. The sequence goes on along the minus strand of QEPC01014730.1, from coordinate 1,738,627 downwards.
CCCCAGGTCATATTTGTTTTCATTTTCATTATTCAAAAATGTCATTTTCGTTATCATTATTAACGACAATGTCATTTTCATTTTCATTGTCATTATTATTTTTGGTATCGTATCAGTATCGTTTTTGTTATCGGTATCAATATTCGTTATTGTTATTGATATCAGTACCATTTCAAACAAAGACTTTTTTTGTATCGGTATCATTATTGATTCCCGTGCATAACTAATATTTATCTAAATCTAAGGAGGAAGGAGAAAGGAAAACTATCTAATCAGTTATCTATATAACTATTCTACTCTATATATCTATAAAACATATCTATATCTAATCTATACTATCTATCTCTATATAATGTACAGGGGGGAGAAGGGCAGGGAAAGGGAGAAGGTAAGATGTAGGGTATGAGGAAGAAAAGGTATTGGTGGGAATACCTAAATAAATAAATACAATCAAGGCTAGGGAGAAATTTTTTATGTGCAAGCACCATAGTTCTGTAAACACAAACTGACAAGCAGAGCTCTCACACAACAGAGAAAAAAACCTGGCCCTCCCATTATAAAGGGTTGCAGTGCCCTCCCCCAGAGCCCCTCTGATTGGTTGTGGGAGGCAGCAGGCATTGAGCAATCAGAGTCTCATGAGACTGCTGCGGACTGCTTGTGCTGCTCATTGGCCGGGGATGCATTCATCAGATACTGCTGAGCTGCTCGCCCCTCCCAACAAAGGCACAGTTCAAGACTTCAACCCTCTTAGGACTCCGAGATGTCTGCTTCCCCCTCCCCTCTTTACATTTTTCCTCCAAAACCCAACTGCCACAGCACTAAAACGACAATGATAACAACATTGTCGTTCTTGTTTCTTGTTATTGTTTTTGGTATTGTTTTTGGTATCATTTTTTGTATCATTTTTCATATTGGTATCGTTGTTGGTATCGATATCGTTACCATTATCGGTATTCTCGGTTGTCATTTTTGGTATTCTTGGTTGTCGTTTTTGTTATTGCAATAACTTCTCCCTCCATAACATTGCTAAGATTCGCCCCTTTCTCTCTGTTTTCTCTGCCAAAACCCTTGTTCATGCCCTGGTCATCTCTCTCCTCGATTACTGTAACCTCCTTCTCACTGGCCTCCCCCGCTCTCACCTTTTTCCCCTCATCTCTGTCCAAAACTCTGCTGCCAGGGTCATCCATCTCACTCGTTGCTTCAACCACGTGCAGACCCTCCTCTCCTTTCCTCTCTTCGTTGGCTCCCCCTTCCTGAACAAATCCTGCAAAAGCTCCTAGTCTTCACCTGTAAAGCTCTTCACAACCTTGCTCCCCCCTACCTCTGTGCTAATTTCCCTCCGTACTCCAGTCAGTGAACTCCGCTCCTCCTCTGTCCCCTCTCTCACTCTCCCACACCTTCCCTGCTCCCCTAACCACCTTCGTCCCTTCTCCCTAGCAGCCCCCCATGCCTGGAACTCCCTCCCTGCCCACATCCACCTCACCCCCTCCCTTCATACCTTCAAATCCCTCCTCAAGACCCACCCCTTCTGCTTTGCCCTCCCCAACTTCTTGCTCCCCTCACCTAACTCCTGCTGATATCCTCTATCCAGTACAATCTGTTACCTAAGGTCTGTGTACTCATATCCTCACCACACGGACCAGTCAGCCATCACTCTCCATGTAACTAAGCCAAGCGCGTGCACCTGGGACATCGCATCCTTGTGAATGTTACACTCCTTGTCTCTCCCTCTGTTCCCCTTCCTTTCTCTCCCCCCCCTCCCCCCGTCTCTCAGATTGTAAGCCCTAGAGCAGAGACCATGTCTATTCAATTACTTTGTAAACCATCAGGTACATTGCTGGTGCTATATAAATGCTTGCTAATAATAATAATAATTAATAATTAATAATAAAAATGACATTTTTTGTTATTGTAATAACAAAAACAACATGCACACCCTACAGCGCATGCTTACCTAGACCATGATGATATTCCTTGATTGACTGTAGATTAATCCCACAGGCCACTTTTACACTTGACAAAAATGGGTTTTTAGAAGTGCTTGAGATAATACCGGGTGTTATAAATGCTGGAGTTTTGTAATGTGTGAATGGCGAACACACTATTCCCCATTTATGCAGTGAGATCTCACGGTCTTGTAAGAGTCACATTTGGTTGATCTTACAAAGATGTGAGATTTTTGTCATGTGTAAAAGTAGCCTTAGATTTTCTTTATTGTGCAACATGCTTCTGTGGGGAGCTATATTTGCACTCCATTAAAGTGCTGCTATTTAGCAGAAAGAAAGAAATGTATTTATACAGTCCCCACTCCCCTAGCATCCTTTATAATCATAACCCCCCTGTGAAGATAGGAAGTGAACATAAGAAGAAATATGAGACCGGGGCCACTTTTAGACAAGGCACAAAAGAAGCATCTCAGGGAAAAGCCGCGTGGGGGGTGTTTACACATTCCCTCTGCTACCGAAGTGACGTATTGCAGCAGCGACTGGAGACACGAAGCTTGGAAGAGGTGTGTTCTGAAAGCCTCACTTTGCAGGTGTTCAGAACGCGCCCCTTCAAAGCCCCACGTCTCCGGCTGCCGCCGGGAATGGGCAACAGGTCACTTCTGGTAGCGCGGGGAGCTACTGAAAACACTCCCCGCGTGGCTTTCTTCTTGAATATGGGGCTCCTGGCAGTCAGAGGCTACATTCCCTGAGTTCCCCAACCTACTTTCTCAATAGCCATTAATGGACCTAACCTCCAAGAACTTATCGAATCCTTTTTTAAAAACACAGCTACACTACTGGCCTTGACCACATACTCTGGCAGCAAGTTCTCCAAGTGCTATTAATCCCATTTTACAAGTAAAAACTGAGGAACAGAGAGACTAATTGACTTGCTCAAGGTCACACACAAAGTTTGTGATGGAGCACATACATGATGTGGCAAAGGGTACTTGACCATCAGATTTCATCGAATCATAGCCCTGAAAGGGGCTCTGAGGGTCACAGAGTGGTAATTGCCTTGAGGTTATAACGTGGAGAACCTAGGTGTTAGGCCCAAAGGTTAGGTCCAATAAAACCTTCTCTGCATCCCCATGGCCAGGCCATGAGCTCACAAAATTATGCCTGACTGGATCTTTAATAAGAGGCGCCTATAAAATTTGGACTGTTTTTGTGAAAACTCACATGAGAAGCTGACTGTTCAGTTCTGGCTATCTATAACAACAAGGACTCGGTTAAGCAGTGCGGGAGATGCCAATCAGTTGATGCCAAATCAACTGGCCACGTATGGTGTTCCGTAGGTGAAGCTGATGTTTGTTTTAGAAATACGGTAATTTAATGTTTTTCCATTCCTTGCTGAGAGGTCAGTTAGCGGTTCCCTTTGTAGGGAAAAGAGATTGCTATCTCATTTTCCTGTTACGAGGGTAGATTACAATTTTATTAGCCAGGTTTAAATTAGAGAAACCAAGTCAACAGGGAATAAAATTGTGTTATTTAGGTGTTTCTATAGCACCAGTAATGTATCTGGTACTGTAAAATCATTAAATGCAGGCCCTTGCCCCAAGGGGCTTACAATCTAGGGGAAGACAATGGATGGGGGGGAACCTAAGGAGAGGCATGGGGTGTTTTCAGATGAGATGCTACCCTACATGGGCACCAAGGAGCCACAGATCCGACCATTTGTCTAAAGGTGGGGCGGACGGATATACACTCCCATGAGCCACAGAGCTTATGACCATGCACAGAGCTTATGACCACTTATGACCACGCACAGAGTTATCCCAGGAAATCTGGAGTGCTCCGTGAAGGGCCAGCCAAACATACAGTGGCTGCTTCCATGACTGCGGTAGGCACTCTGGGAGCCACCCATTTGAATCGCTCCCCACGCACTCCACCTGCATGGGTGCTCCACGGCAGAGCCCCACGGTGGCCACATACTCCCACCATCAACTTGCTCGCTTGAAAACACCCATGGATGTAATCACAGAGTTGAGAAGTTGCAGGTGCACATGCTTAGCTTAGTTATAGGGGAGAGAAGGATACTGTATGCTAATTTCATCTTGAGTAGAGGATAGAGGAAGCATCAGCAACCAGACTGTGGGGCTGAGGAGCTAGAGAAAGTCTGACAGAAGAGGTGGGTTTTCAGGAGGAAGTTGAAGGTTGGGAGGGATGGAACAGAATGAATGTGTTCAGGGAGGCGGTTCCAAGCATAGTGGCCAGCAATGGAGAAGGGGCAAGATGTTTCAGGGAGCAGGGAACTCGGGGGTGGGGGCAGCGTGAAATGCTTTACCTGCCAGTTGCCATCATATGCAAAATGTCATTAGGGCACTAAACCATGCTCTCATTTACATGAATATAAAATTGGACCAAACCCACTGATTGCACCAGAGTTGCATCATTGTAACTTAGAAGAATAAACACCCCCTGATAAATATTAATTGCTCACCACATTCATTTCCATTGGTAATGCAATGGAGAGTTTGAAATGCCGTCCACTGGTGAGGATGGATAATTAATTTTATCAGTAACCCTAAATCCTTTGCTACAAGACTTCTGTCAGGTGCTTCAGACCTCCCTTTTGTTGTGATTATTTGGCCATGGAGTGATAGAATAAAATATTACAGGTGGTTGTTCTCATCAGCGAAACAAATAATTTACAGGCACGATGAAAGCTTCGGCTAATTGCTGCCACTTCTCTCTATGGCATTTTTGGTCGTTATTTCTCTTCCCCGCCCCCCGCGCGCGCACACAGATTTCTTACTTTCAGAAGAAAACACGCACACAAACATTTTGTCTTCTTGCAATTATAGATGTGCGTTCCAAAGAAATCCTGACTACTTACACAAGTTTTTTGAAGTCTCTACTTTTGAAGCGCTGTGCTTGTGTTAGAATCCTTTAACCTAGCTCCTTGTGTAGGTGGCAGTCACTTGATTAAACATCCAGGAAACAGAAAACAAGCGGTCTTGTGAAAAAATAATATGTTTATCATGTTTTAAGCTATAGTAATCACTCCAGTTTTCCAGATTAAAACATAATTGGTCCAGAAAGACCCAAAATGCAGACAGAAACAGAACCCATAAGTGGTGCTCATGACAGATACACACTTTATAACTTTTAATCTATTGCATCCGGGGTGGGGAACTTTTTCCCTCCCATAAATCACTTTGAAAATTAGTACAAGCTTCATGGGGTGAGGAGAGAGGAGTAAGGCCATTTTTAAATGGGCAGGGGTGGCATGTGTTTGTGTGTGTGGGGGGGGCAGGTCTGTCTGTCCTCCAATGGGAGGGGGAGGGTTTAAACAGTGGCGGATGGGTACACCTATGCACCCACCAGCCACCCATGCCCCCGCACGGTGCAAACCAGGATTTTCCGGGTTGCTCCATGGCGGGAGTTGGAGGGAGGTTAGAGTGCATGGGTTTCAGGAGCACATGCCCAACCACCCCCACTTTTTTTACATGGGGGCACTACCATACATGTCCACTGGGCAGACCTGCATGGTAGCGTCTCATGTGAAAACGCCCCCTAAGGGATGAGGGTGCTTAAGGGATAAGCTCAGGCTGGGAAGGAAGTCTGGGAGAGTCCAGATCATAGATCTATGCCATGGATCTATCCCCTACTGTTGAGTGCATGTCCTCATCCTTGCTCACTTACCCTGTGCTCACTCTTTCAGTGTTTTGAGGTTTTTAACTGGATTCACAGGTCTGCTCCAGACAGGGCTTAATTTGTGTGTGGGGTGGCAGGGGGGAGGGAGTTGGAGCAGCAATTAAATTTGGGGGGAGTGGGGTGCTGAGTCCTGGGAAATATTCCCAACCAGCGTGTGCTCCCCGAAAGTCACTTTGATCAGCCTCTGCAGCCATTGTGCCTTTGATAGGCCCCTGTGGTCATCCGGTAACGCCCTTTTCAAGGTCCCCTGGGTACGTCGGGGGGGCTACTATGGAAAGGGCATTCTTGGTGGCCGCTCCGCAGCTATGGTCTCCCTCCTGAGAGACCTGGGTGGGCCAGGATCTTCCCTCCTTTTGACGTCAATGTAAGACTTGGGTGTTCCGCCAGGCCTTTGGCAAGGGAGGTGGGTGAGGGTGGGTTTTATTGTTTTTGTTTGGGGGGGGTTACGTTGGAGTTTTATATATTGTGTATATTTTATGGTTTCGATATTTCTCCCCAATTATGGGGAGATTGCGCTCCCTTCTTTTTATCCATGTGTTGTCCCCTTTTTGTATCGTTTTATGATAAATTTTATATATGTGTTTTTATTTTGTAAGCTGCCCCAGCTGGCTTTGGCAGGAGGGATGGGGTAATAAATAAAAATAAAATGTGAAAGACCAGAAAAAGCCTGATATTAGCAATTTCAAGGCTGCAAACATAAGCCGGAAAAAACGTGGATGGTTACTTGGCTTTCCTTAACAACTTTCCCACCCTGCCACCCTGAACTGGTCGTCATAAGGATTAAATTCACAAGAACGTCTTATATTCACCCTGTAGAGAGGCAGGAAGGTCCCAGAGACTAGTGTGGAATTCCCTGCTCTGACAAACTCCGGGATAGGGGTGTGGCTTCTCGAGCAAGGGGTGTGGCGTTGGAGGCAGCCTTGAGCACAAGCAATTTATTTTTTACAAATTAAGGGCTGGATCCAGGAACTGAAAAGGTGCCAAATAATAATAAACTAGAGGCTAGATCTGACCCATGGGAGTTTTCCCCACCACTGATATACACAAGTAAAATCCTTACCACTAACATGATCCTTTGGCAGTTTAGTGCTGGCTCTAGCCCTTAGCACCCGTGTTAAGTCCCATTCACATGAATGTGACGACTGCTGGTACTAAATGCTACCACCAGTGCTACAGAGCCAGACGACCATATCTTAAATCATGGCTTTGATGCTGCAGTCCGTACCTATTTGGGATAGGAATGATTTGCACATCTAAGTGCTACGTAGCATGAGTAAAAGCTGAAGAACCGGCAATGTTATACAGATAAAATAAGTGATTATGTTTAGAAAGCATCCAAACCATACCACACCACAATGGGGGTGGGCTGTGGCTCAGGTGGTAGCGCGCACGCTGTGCATGTAAAAGGTCCAAAGTTCAATCCCCAGCATCTCCAATCAGGATTTCTGGTAGGACACTTGGGTGAGGCCCCTGCTGCAGAGCTAGATTGTGACACTACTAGATGGATCATTGGTCTGTCTTGGGCAGCATCTTCTATCCTAACAATCTCTATTTAGGAGGGACAGGCCCTCTTTGGGTGCTGAATCCCACTGTCCCTCTTTCAAGGGGGGTCAAAGTCCCTCTTTCTGCAGAGAGAGACAAAAAGACTGGAAATCAAGCCTCAGGAACCTCTTTCCCAAGAAAGACCCTTGAGAGGACAATGTAGAGATGATGGAATGACAAAAAAGTAAGTGGAATGCTAAGCAGGAGAGCGTCTGTCCCTGTTTAATTATTTATTTATTTGCATTTATGCACTTGGAATGGTAGGAGTGTCAGGCTGCGCCACAGCTTCCCTGGGGGGCAGGGCTTATGCCGGAGCCCCTGGCGTGGTCACGGTGCGGGGCCTGCAGGCAGCGTCAGCGGAGCCGCCGGGCCCCGCCCTGCACGCCGATGTGGCCTTCTGCCGGCGGAGGCAGAACCAGAGAGGGCGGGGCTGACGTTGCGGTGCTCGGTGCGGCTGCGCATGCAGCTAGAGGAGGCTGTGGGGCATAAAGCAGTGGCCAGGACTCAGTCACAGTGCCAGCGATCAGCGTGCTGTGACAGACTGGCCCTTGTGTGTGTGAGCATTATTGTGGAGATTCGTGATAGAGAGACAGAGCATCGAGAGCGTGAGTGGTGAATGTGGCAGCGTGTTTGTGTGTGTGAAAGAGTGTGAGAGTGCTTGCGTACAGGACTGAGAGACCTTTCCCCCCCCTTGCCCTTCTCTAGACCCAGGTCCTCCCTATTCCCCGGACCCCGAGTGACTGTCGTTTCCCCCCATCCTTTGTGTGAACCTGGACATCCTCTCCCCCCTTCCCTTCACTGGTCAGAATACCCTGAGTTCCCGCGTGGTTGGGTTTGGGTGTTGCACTGGGGTTGGTGGGTCGTGTTGAATGCAGGGCGTGAGAGCTGGGGCTCAGCATTTTTGGTTCCTGCTCTCTGTGATGATTTGGCCTTCTCCCGTACAGGAGTACCCGGGCCGCTTAAGATCCTGAGGGAATATTATACCCCGCGTGGGGTGTTGAGCACAGGACGCACGTGGTGAGTGATTGGACCTCCTCCCTTTGTCCCTGTCCTCCCTTCCAACCCCCCTACCCTTCACAGGAGATGCTGCATGCGTGTGCGCTTGTGGGTATGTGAGGGGTGGAGCATATTTGATGAAAGGTGGTGCTTCTTGGTCAACAGGGTGGGGCTTGTCCTGTTTTAGTTGCTCAAAATGTTGGCAGGTATGACCCAAACTAGTGGGGCTTCTTAATGGAGAACAGTGCACAGTGTGACTCATCAGGGTTTACTGGCTTCAAAACAGTCTATTATATCCCACACCCATGTGCACTCACTCTTACAAAACTTATGTTCCTACTTACCGTTGCCCTAATGTACCCTTAGTCCTTTTGTCCCTTGAACAAACTTGACAGAAAATAGCTTGTGGCCTGGGATCAAAATGTGGGATGCACTTATCCACATTTATCCACTGACAGGAAACCAGGCTACACACAGTGTGATATAGGAGGCTGAAGTTTACTTGGAGATGGCAATGCTGTTACACAGCTGAATGTTGCGTGTGACTAGGCCAATTCACTTGTAGTAGCTCATGGTTGCAGCTCCACTGAGGAGCCACTTGAAATGTGCTAATGCCTGTCCGTCAGCTTCTGCTTGGGATGGATGCCTATGCGCTTGCCATTTTCATAGACAATTATGCCAACTTGATCCATTTCCCACTCTCCACTTCCTCTGCTATATCTATTTATAGACTCTTCTGGGCTGAGGTATGACAGTGAAACAGGGAAGAGATAATACTGGTAAAAAGGTTGTAGGCACCTATACTGGCAAAAGGATTGTGCTGATACCAGTGCTAAAAGGGTGCAGGTACCAAAAGACTCAAGGACAGCACTCAGCACCAAATGAAAACAGAAAATGCACTGTCTTCTGGGTATTTAAGGACTGCAAACTTTTAAAAGGGGTCAGTCTGTGGGAGGCAGCCAGAGAGTGAGGTGTGGGGAACAAAGCTCTCTTCAGACCCAGGGAACAGGGCCAGGCTGCTGCTGGGCTGCATACATTCAGATCCAGGAAAGGAGGCTGAGAGCATGGACCCAGCAAGGACCTGAGTATCCTTCAGGAGGGACCAGTTCAAGGTGGGGACTACTCTTTCATATGCCCTGAAGGGGCTTATATTGGACTTTGCTTGTACCCATAAAGGTGGGAATATACTTGAAAAGACTCCAGTGAAGTAGGCTGGCTGGAAGGGTCAGTTGGAGGCCAGACTTACTCAAAGATATATAAGGGGATTGTGTGATTATTTCCCCAACTATTGGGACCCTGATTTTCTTCAATCCCAGAAATCAGTGCGCTGAGTATGGACAAAAAGTACCATGGGATTGATATTCATCCCAAAGACTCTAATCCCAGGATAACAGCAATGTTCTGTTCAGATGGACTATCCCAGAATTAAGTTATCCCAGGACAGATATGCCCATCTAAACAGGTACCAGTTTGTAATCCCTGAATAATAAGCAGTTGATAGTTTTCTAATTCTCCATGGAGAGTTTGTCCGTCTGAAAATGCCATTGTCACCAGCCGGAGCCAGCAATGATGAATGATCAGGGAATTGGACTTACCTCCTTGCTCCCCATCCCAGTTCAAGGATCTAGTAGTAACCATGATGTGGACCTCTAGATATGAGAGGCCTAGGGCAACTGCCTCCCACTATATGTTTCTGAGGCCTGTCCTAATGTTTTAGGTCTGATTTTTAGGTCTAAATGACATTTAGACCTAAAAATCAGACCTAATGTTTAGGTTTGATCTCTGATCAAACACAAAGTGTGTTTGAAGGGCATAGCAGAGTGAACCGGCATGGCAAGGATTAATGAGCGCAGCTCCCCTCCCAGATAAATAACTAATGGTGGTCAACTTTAAGACTCCTGAGCTAAGGAATGTCCAGAACCAGGTTGGGCGTAGGTAGGAAGAGAAAGGGAAGTCCTCTCAGAAGTCCTCCAATGCAGGAAGAACTGAGATAATCATAGAGGTCAGGGAAAGGGGAACAAGGAAGGGCAGAACTGGGAGTGGGAAGCCAATACAGGGAACAAGGACTGGAATTAAGCACTGGGTGGAGATCAGGATTAGGGCTAGACCACACAGGAAATAGAATATATTGGTATGAGACAGAGGCAGGGCAGATCGAAGAAGAACTGGGCTGGGCACTGCCTGGCACCAAGGATCTAAGTGGGGCTGAGCAAAGCGGGGCAGAGTGGAGCAGGACTGAGCTGGGCAGAGCCTGGAGCCAAGGAAGGGAATATAACAGAGCTAAGCCGAGCTCTGCCAAACCTTAAAACTTCCTTCCTGGTGTCAGGGTCTTGAACCCAAAGACTTAGCCAGTGCCCTACCACCTGTGCCACCACAACCTGAGGTCAGACTAAGGCCACTTTCAGAACATGCCCCCCCCGGCGTGCATATTTGAGCTGTGGTGGGAATGTGCAGCCCGGATATGTGCAGGGATCCGCCAGTCTGAAAGGCCCCCTGAGTGGCTTTGCTGGCAGAGACGCGCGGGATGCAGAGCTCTGCATCCTGCGCAGCTTTGCCAGTCAATCCCCGTGCATATTTGGGCTGTGCATTCCCCCTCGCAGCCCAAATTTGCCCCGGGGGGGAGGCAGAGGGGGGGATGTCTGAAAGTGGCCTAAGGAACTGCATCCCATGAGGGCAATCCATCTTGAAATGGTTGCAGCTGGGGGGGAAGGGGGGAAATCAGGTGAGCAGTAAACTGCTGCTCATTGGCTCCCCTCCTGTATTTGTGTTCCCCTTCCTGCCACACCTCCGTGTCTGAGCAATCGGTCACACACTGCTAGTCAGACTCCTCTGCTAGTGCTCTAGCTCCGTGCCTGCCTTCCCTGCCTGCCTGCATCAGCCCCTATCGATGGACTCCTTGGATATGAATGACCCCCAGCCTGGACTGAAATTAAGAGTCTGATGATGCACCCTCTGATATGGGCTGGTAGTTGCTGAGCCTTGCCCCAGGCTCCAGTCCTGCAAACCTGATACCTGGGGGAGTTACCGCCGCTCCAGTCAATGTCATTGAGAGCCAGGGTGGTACCATAACCTTTGCAGGGGGAGTTTGAAGCTGGCCAGGAAGTCTTAGGAGGGCCATTTTTAGAATGACCTGGCCCCCTTGGCAATAATGGGGACATTGACCCAGGCACTCCCCAGTTTTGCTATGCCACTTTCTAAGCTGCTCCGCATACAATGCTTAGAACCATTAACATCCTTGCAAATAGACTTGGGGAAGCTATTTAATAGCCAAGATGTTACATTTAGGTTCTTACCACCTCTATCATATTTCAGGATTGAAATACTTTGCCAAAATAATAAATGAAGTAATGGGAAAACATGCAAATCACTGGTCAGTACTGGACCTCGACAATCCTCTCATCACCCCACTCATTTCAGAGAGTGAAATTTTAGTGAATACACCTAGCGTCGATGTAAATTAAGGCAGCTCTCCTCCCCACTCCCGTTACCTGACTCTAGCTAGAATTATCTGTTTGGCAGTTTCATGGGCATTAAAATTCCTCCTAAATTTTTAAAAAGACATAAAAAGGCAATGAACATAAAATAAATTAACTGCTTTACAACAATAAAGGAAAAATATATTCCTTAATTAATGCTAATTGTACAGAAAAAAATTGCCAACCTGGAAAGCTTAGATTCGGCACTGATAAACCCAGGCTGGGCTTTTGAGATAGTAAGCGCCCCCCATCCGAAATGTAGCGCACGCATCCAGCAGACGGCACTATAACACAGGTCAGTTGCTTTGGTTGATGATGGCAATATAAGGTCTCTTCAAATGACCCATGGACGCGCATGTGTGGTCTATCACACGGACGCACGCCCATCTCCACTGATCTCCATGCATGGAGGCACCTCCGTTGTCCCCAGTGCCTTCATACATGGGGGATCGGTGGAGTGCGGGAGCATGCACGCATGCACATACACACACACACACACACACACCCATCCCCACCGGTGGTCACACGGACGATCCCCCCCTTGCCCACCCAGTTGCCTACATGGTTGGGGGGGGGGTGGGTCTCGTGTGAAAAGGGACATAGTACATGATATATGCCTGGTCAAGATTGATAGTTTAATCTAGAAGTAGAACTGCTGTAGTACACATCAACATTTGATATTTCAAATTTAATATGTCATTTGTCAAATTTTCTTTGAAATAAAATTTGAACCCAGCTCTTACTGCAAGCAACATTTCATCAGATTTACCTTGGTGTAATGAAAAATAGAATTTGGCTCCATAAATATGAGAATTATGGAAGTCAAAAGTATGGACAGTGGAATCTGCTTAACTAGAACTTGCATAACCCAAATTTCTGGATTAGTGGAATTAATTTGTTCCCCATAGGTCTATGGGAATGTATTTATTTCAGTTTTCTTTTATCCCACAACCCTTCTGCTCAAAGAGCAGCTTGGGGCGGCTCACACAAAGTCAACAATTCACAATTTAAAATTCATTAAAAATATA
>QEPC01014730.1:1706110-1721712 GCA_003113815.1 Sphenodon punctatus | reverse complement strand
GTTTTTTGAAGTCTCTACTTTTGAAGCGCTGTGCTTTTGTTAGAATCCTTTAACCTAGCTCCTTGTGTAGGTGGCAGTCACTTGATTAAACATCCAGGAAACAGAAAACAAGCGGTCTTGTGAAAAAATAATATGTTTATCATGTTTTAAGCTATAGTAATCACTCCAGTTTTCCAGATTAAAACATAATTGGTCCAGAAAGACCCAAAATGCAGACAGAAACAGAACCCATAAGTGGTGCTCATGACAGATACACACTTTATAACTTTTAATCTATTGCATCCGGGGTGGGGAACTTTTTCCCTCCCATAAATCACTTTGAAAATTAGTACAAGCTTCATGGGGTGAGGAGAGAGGAGTAAGGCCATTTTTAAATGGGCAGGGGTGGCATGTGTTTGTGTGTGTGGGGGGGGCAGGTCTGTCTGTCCTCCAATGGGAGGGGGAGGGTTTAAACAGTGGCGGATGGGTACACCTATGCACCCACCAGCCACCCATGCCCCCGCACGGTGCAAACCAGGATTTTCCGGGTTGCTCCATGGCGGGAGTTGGAGGGAGGTTAGAGTGCATGGGTTTCAGGAGCACATGCCCAACCACCCCCACTTTTTTTACATGGGGGCACTACCATACATGTCCACTGGGCAGACCTGCATGGTAGCGTCTCATGTGAAAACGCCCCCTAAGGGATGAGGGTGCTTAAGGGATAAGCTCAGGCTGGGAAGGAAGTCTGGGAGAGTCCAGATCATAGATCTATGCCATGGATCTATCCCCTACTGTTGAGTGCATGTCCTCATCCTTGCTCACTTACCCTGTGCTCACTCTTTCAGTGTTTTGAGGTTTTTAACTGGATTCACAGGTCTGCTCCAGACAGGGCTTAATTTGTGTGTGGGGTGGCAGGGGGGAGGGAGTTGGAGCAGCAATTAAATTTGGGGGGAGTGGGGTGCTGAGTCCTGGGAAATATTCCCAACCAGCGTGTGCTCCCCGAAAGTCACTTTGATCAGCCTCTGCAGCCATTGTGCCTTTGATAGGCCCCTGTGGTCATCCGGTAACGCCCTTTTCAAGGTCCCCTGGGTACGTCGGGGGGGCTACTATGGAAAGGGCATTCTTGGTGGCCGCTCCGCAGCTATGGTCTCCCTCCTGAGAGACCTGGGTGGGCCAGGATCTTCCCTCCTTTTGACGTCAATGTAAGACTTGGGTGTTCCGCCAGGCCTTTGGCAAGGGAGGTGGGTGAGGGTGGGTTTTATTGTTTTTGTTTGGGGGGGGTTACGTTGGAGTTTTATATATTGTGTATATTTTATGGTTTCGATATTTCTCCCCAATTATGGGGAGATTGCGCTCCCTTCTTTTTATCCATGTGTTGTCCCCTTTTTGTATCGTTTTATGATAAATTTTATATATGTGTTTTTATTTTGTAAGCTGCCCCAGCTGGCTTTGGCAGGAGGGATGGGGTAATAAATAAAAATAAAATGTGAAAGACCAGAAAAAGCCTGATATTAGCAATTTCAAGGCTGCAAACATAAGCCGGAAAAAACGTGGATGGTTACTTGGCTTTCCTTAACAACTTTCCCACCCTGCCACCCTGAACTGGTCGTCATAAGGATTAAATTCACAAGAACGTCTTATATTCACCCTGTAGAGAGGCAGGAAGGTCCCAGAGACTAGTGTGGAATTCCCTGCTCTGACAAACTCCGGGATAGGGGTGTGGCTTCTCGAGCAAGGGGTGTGGCGTTGGAGGCAGCCTTGAGCACAAGCAATTTATTTTTTACAAATTAAGGGCTGGATCCAGGAACTGAAAAGGTGCCAAATAATAATAAACTAGAGGCTAGATCTGACCCATGGGAGTTTTCCCCACCACTGATATACACAAGTAAAATCCTTACCACTAACATGATCCTTTGGCAGTTTAGTGCTGGCTCTAGCCCTTAGCACCCGTGTTAAGTCCCATTCACATGAATGTGACGACTGCTGGTACTAAATGCTACCACCAGTGCTACAGAGCCAGACGACCATATCTTAAATCATGGCTTTGATGCTGCAGTCCGTACCTATTTGGGATAGGAATGATTTGCACATCTAAGTGCTACGTAGCATGAGTAAAAGCTGAAGAACCGGCAATGTTATACAGATAAAATAAGTGATTATGTTTAGAAAGCATCCAAACCATACCACACCACAATGGGGGTGGGCTGTGGCTCAGGTGGTAGCGCGCACGCTGTGCATGTAAAAGGTCCAAAGTTCAATCCCCAGCATCTCCAATCAGGATTTCTGGTAGGACACTTGGGTGAGGCCCCTGCTGCAGAGCTAGATTGTGACACTACTAGATGGATCATTGGTCTGTCTTGGGCAGCATCTTCTATCCTAACAATCTCTATTTAGGAGGGACAGGCCCTCTTTGGGTGCTGAATCCCACTGTCCCTCTTTCAAGGGGGGTCAAAGTCCCTCTTTCTGCAGAGAGAGACAAAAAGACTGGAAATCAAGCCTCAGGAACCTCTTTCCCAAGAAAGACCCTTGAGAGGACAATGTAGAGATGATGGAATGACAAAAAAGTAAGTGGAATGCTAAGCAGGAGAGCGTCTGTCCCTGTTTAATTATTTATTTATTTGCATTTATGCACTTGGAATGGTAGGAGTGTCAGGCTGCGCCACAGCTTCCCTGGGGGGCAGGGCTTATGCCGGAGCCCCTGGCGTGGTCACGGTGCGGGGCCTGCAGGCAGCGTCAGCGGAGCCGCCGGGCCCCGCCCTGCACGCCGATGTGGCCTTCTGCCGGCGGAGGCAGAACCAGAGAGGGCGGGGCTGACGTTGCGGTGCTCGGTGCGGCTGCGCATGCAGCTAGAGGAGGCTGTGGGGCATAAAGCAGTGGCCAGGACTCAGTCACAGTGCCAGCGATCAGCGTGCTGTGACAGACTGGCCCTTGTGTGTGTGAGCATTATTGTGGAGATTCGTGATAGAGAGACAGAGCATCGAGAGCGTGAGTGGTGAATGTGGCAGCGTGTTTGTGTGTGTGAAAGAGTGTGAGAGTGCTTGCGTACAGGACTGAGAGACCTTTCCCCCCCCTTGCCCTTCTCTAGACCCAGGTCCTCCCTATTCCCCGGACCCCGAGTGACTGTCGTTTCCCCCCATCCTTTGTGTGAACCTGGACATCCTCTCCCCCCTTCCCTTCACTGGTCAGAATACCCTGAGTTCCCGCGTGGTTGGGTTTGGGTGTTGCACTGGGGTTGGTGGGTCGTGTTGAATGCAGGGCGTGAGAGCTGGGGCTCAGCATTTTTGGTTCCTGCTCTCTGTGATGATTTGGCCTTCTCCCGTACAGGAGTACCCGGGCCGCTTAAGATCCTGAGGGAATATTATACCCCGCGTGGGGTGTTGAGCACAGGACGCACGTGGTGAGTGATTGGACCTCCTCCCTTTGTCCCTGTCCTCCCTTCCAACCCCCCTACCCTTCACAGGAGATGCTGCATGCGTGTGCGCTTGTGGGTATGTGAGGGGTGGAGCATATTTGATGAAAGGTGGTGCTTCTTGGTCAACAGGGTGGGGCTTGTCCTGTTTTAGTTGCTCAAAATGTTGGCAGGTATGACCCAAACTAGTGGGGCTTCTTAATGGAGAACAGTGCACAGTGTGACTCATCAGGGTTTACTGGCTTCAAAACAGTCTATTATATCCCACACCCATGTGCACTCACTCTTACAAAACTTATGTTCCTACTTACCGTTGCCCTAATGTACCCTTAGTCCTTTTGTCCCTTGAACAAACTTGACAGAAAATAGCTTGTGGCCTGGGATCAAAATGTGGGATGCACTTATCCACATTTATCCACTGACAGGAAACCAGGCTACACACAGTGTGATATAGGAGGCTGAAGTTTACTTGGAGATGGCAATGCTGTTACACAGCTGAATGTTGCGTGTGACTAGGCCAATTCACTTGTAGTAGCTCATGGTTGCAGCTCCACTGAGGAGCCACTTGAAATGTGCTAATGCCTGTCCGTCAGCTTCTGCTTGGGATGGATGCCTATGCGCTTGCCATTTTCATAGACAATTATGCCAACTTGATCCATTTCCCACTCTCCACTTCCTCTGCTATATCTATTTATAGACTCTTCTGGGCTGAGGTATGACAGTGAAACAGGGAAGAGATAATACTGGTAAAAAGGTTGTAGGCACCTATACTGGCAAAAGGATTGTGCTGATACCAGTGCTAAAAGGGTGCAGGTACCAAAAGACTCAAGGACAGCACTCAGCACCAAATGAAAACAGAAAATGCACTGTCTTCTGGGTATTTAAGGACTGCAAACTTTTAAAAGGGGTCAGTCTGTGGGAGGCAGCCAGAGAGTGAGGTGTGGGGAACAAAGCTCTCTTCAGACCCAGGGAACAGGGCCAGGCTGCTGCTGGGCTGCATACATTCAGATCCAGGAAAGGAGGCTGAGAGCATGGACCCAGCAAGGACCTGAGTATCCTTCAGGAGGGACCAGTTCAAGGTGGGGACTACTCTTTCATATGCCCTGAAGGGGCTTATATTGGACTTTGCTTGTACCCATAAAGGTGGGAATATACTTGAAAAGACTCCAGTGAAGTAGGCTGGCTGGAAGGGTCAGTTGGAGGCCAGACTTACTCAAAGATATATAAGGGGATTGTGTGATTATTTCCCCAACTATTGGGACCCTGATTTTCTTCAATCCCAGAAATCAGTGCGCTGAGTATGGACAAAAAGTACCATGGGATTGATATTCATCCCAAAGACTCTAATCCCAGGATAACAGCAATGTTCTGTTCAGATGGACTATCCCAGAATTAAGTTATCCCAGGACAGATATGCCCATCTAAACAGGTACCAGTTTGTAATCCCTGAATAATAAGCAGTTGATAGTTTTCTAATTCTCCATGGAGAGTTTGTCCGTCTGAAAATGCCATTGTCACCAGCCGGAGCCAGCAATGATGAATGATCAGGGAATTGGACTTACCTCCTTGCTCCCCATCCCAGTTCAAGGATCTAGTAGTAACCATGATGTGGACCTCTAGATATGAGAGGCCTAGGGCAACTGCCTCCCACTATATGTTTCTGAGGCCTGTCCTAATGTTTTAGGTCTGATTTTTAGGTCTAAATGACATTTAGACCTAAAAATCAGACCTAATGTTTAGGTTTGATCTCTGATCAAACACAAAGTGTGTTTGAAGGGCATAGCAGAGTGAACCGGCATGGCAAGGATTAATGAGCGCAGCTCCCCTCCCAGATAAATAACTAATGGTGGTCAACTTTAAGACTCCTGAGCTAAGGAATGTCCAGAACCAGGTTGGGCGTAGGTAGGAAGAGAAAGGGAAGTCCTCTCAGAAGTCCTCCAATGCAGGAAGAACTGAGATAATCATAGAGGTCAGGGAAAGGGGAACAAGGAAGGGCAGAACTGGGAGTGGGAAGCCAATACAGGGAACAAGGACTGGAATTAAGCACTGGGTGGAGATCAGGATTAGGGCTAGACCACACAGGAAATAGAATATATTGGTATGAGACAGAGGCAGGGCAGATCGAAGAAGAACTGGGCTGGGCACTGCCTGGCACCAAGGATCTAAGTGGGGCTGAGCAAAGCGGGGCAGAGTGGAGCAGGACTGAGCTGGGCAGAGCCTGGAGCCAAGGAAGGGAATATAACAGAGCTAAGCCGAGCTCTGCCAAACCTTAAAACTTCCTTCCTGGTGTCAGGGTCTTGAACCCAAAGACTTAGCCAGTGCCCTACCACCTGTGCCACCACAACCTGAGGTCAGACTAAGGCCACTTTCAGAACATGCCCCCCCCGGCGTGCATATTTGAGCTGTGGTGGGAATGTGCAGCCCGGATATGTGCAGGGATCCGCCAGTCTGAAAGGCCCCCTGAGTGGCTTTGCTGGCAGAGACGCGCGGGATGCAGAGCTCTGCATCCTGCGCAGCTTTGCCAGTCAATCCCCGTGCATATTTGGGCTGTGCATTCCCCCTCGCAGCCCAAATTTGCCCCGGGGGGGAGGCAGAGGGGGGGATGTCTGAAAGTGGCCTAAGGAACTGCATCCCATGAGGGCAATCCATCTTGAAATGGTTGCAGCTGGGGGGGAAGGGGGGAAATCAGGTGAGCAGTAAACTGCTGCTCATTGGCTCCCCTCCTGTATTTGTGTTCCCCTTCCTGCCACACCTCCGTGTCTGAGCAATCGGTCACACACTGCTAGTCAGACTCCTCTGCTAGTGCTCTAGCTCCGTGCCTGCCTTCCCTGCCTGCCTGCATCAGCCCCTATCGATGGACTCCTTGGATATGAATGACCCCCAGCCTGGACTGAAATTAAGAGTCTGATGATGCACCCTCTGATATGGGCTGGTAGTTGCTGAGCCTTGCCCCAGGCTCCAGTCCTGCAAACCTGATACCTGGGGGAGTTACCGCCGCTCCAGTCAATGTCATTGAGAGCCAGGGTGGTACCATAACCTTTGCAGGGGGAGTTTGAAGCTGGCCAGGAAGTCTTAGGAGGGCCATTTTTAGAATGACCTGGCCCCCTTGGCAATAATGGGGACATTGACCCAGGCACTCCCCAGTTTTGCTATGCCACTTTCTAAGCTGCTCCGCATACAATGCTTAGAACCATTAACATCCTTGCAAATAGACTTGGGGAAGCTATTTAATAGCCAAGATGTTACATTTAGGTTCTTACCACCTCTATCATATTTCAGGATTGAAATACTTTGCCAAAATAATAAATGAAGTAATGGGAAAACATGCAAATCACTGGTCAGTACTGGACCTCGACAATCCTCTCATCACCCCACTCATTTCAGAGAGTGAAATTTTAGTGAATACACCTAGCGTCGATGTAAATTAAGGCAGCTCTCCTCCCCACTCCCGTTACCTGACTCTAGCTAGAATTATCTGTTTGGCAGTTTCATGGGCATTAAAATTCCTCCTAAATTTTTAAAAAGACATAAAAAGGCAATGAACATAAAATAAATTAACTGCTTTACAACAATAAAGGAAAAATATATTCCTTAATTAATGCTAATTGTACAGAAAAAAATTGCCAACCTGGAAAGCTTAGATTCGGCACTGATAAACCCAGGCTGGGCTTTTGAGATAGTAAGCGCCCCCCATCCGAAATGTAGCGCACGCATCCAGCAGACGGCACTATAACACAGGTCAGTTGCTTTGGTTGATGATGGCAATATAAGGTCTCTTCAAATGACCCATGGACGCGCATGTGTGGTCTATCACACGGACGCACGCCCATCTCCACTGATCTCCATGCATGGAGGCACCTCCGTTGTCCCCAGTGCCTTCATACATGGGGGATCGGTGGAGTGCGGGAGCATGCACGCATGCACATACACACACACACACACACACACCCATCCCCACCGGTGGTCACACGGACGATCCCCCCCTTGCCCACCCAGTTGCCTACATGGTTGGGGGGGGGGTGGGTCTCGTGTGAAAAGGGACATAGTACATGATATATGCCTGGTCAAGATTGATAGTTTAATCTAGAAGTAGAACTGCTGTAGTACACATCAACATTTGATATTTCAAATTTAATATGTCATTTGTCAAATTTTCTTTGAAATAAAATTTGAACCCAGCTCTTACTGCAAGCAACATTTCATCAGATTTACCTTGGTGTAATGAAAAATAGAATTTGGCTCCATAAATATGAGAATTATGGAAGTCAAAAGTATGGACAGTGGAATCTGCTTAACTAGAACTTGCATAACCCAAATTTCTGGATTAGTGGAATTAATTTGTTCCCCATAGGTCTATGGGAATGTATTTATTTCAGTTTTCTTTTATCCCACAACCCTTCTGCTCAAAGAGCAGCTTGGGGCGGCTCACACAAAGTCAACAATTCACAATTTAAAATTCATTAAAAATATACTAAAAATACACTCAAATGGAAGCACCAATCCACCCCTGCCTTAACCCACCCCACCCTACCCGTCTCCCTCTCCAAAGGCCCGGCGGGACAGCCAGGGCTTACCCTGTCTTCAGAAAGAGGGGAGGTCTGCGTCCAAGCGAGTATCCATCAGTAGGGAATTCCACAGCCTGGAACTGGCTACTGAGAACGCCCTCCCCATCGTCGCCACCCAGGAAACCCGGGGAACTTTGAGTTGGGCGTCCACAGACGACTGCAGGGCCTGCAATACGACCCAAGGCCTGAGGCGGTCCCACAGGTAAGCAGGGCCCAGGCCGTTTAGGCCCTTATAGGTTATTACCAACACCTTGAATTGGGCCCAGAAGTGAATAGGCAGCCAGTGCAGAGAACTGAGCACTGGTGTAATGTGCTCGCCATGACCCATCCCCGTTAGGAGACGGACAGCCACATTCTGCCCCAGATGCAACCTCCGGACCATCCCCAAGGGTAGTCCCGTATAGAGTGCATTACAGTAGTCTAATCTAGAGGTAATGAAGGCATGACTGATGGTGGCCAGATCGGAGTCTGAGATATACGGCCGCAGGCGTCGCACCAGATGTAATTGGCAAAATGCTCCTCTCGCCACCGCCTCCACCTGGGAATCCAGGCAGTATTGCTTCTTTATCTGGATAAGCAGAACTCTGAACCTTGATAACCTGATCTTTTTAAGGTGAATGAGCATACCCGCTCAGCTAAAAATAGCAGGACCTTTTACTGTATTGACTTCTTGGAAGCATCTGGTTACAGTAATGTTGTATATACCCTGTCAGGGAGGGGTCTTCATGCCAAGCAGACTGGAGATGGGTCTTGGGGAACATCCATTCTCTCTGGACATGCAGACTCACACTGACAGCCAGCTAGAGTCGTGTGTGTGTGAGAGATCTGGCTAGTTATGACTCGAGCAAGCCACCCAAGACAAATTACAGGATTACACCCACGCGCACACATTCAGAGCTCTGCCGAGCTGTCTGTTCTAACTCTCTGCTTCAGAGGGAAGGGAAGGGGACAAGAGACAGAGAAACCTGGTGCTAACTTAACCTGAGCATCAGTTTTCTTTATCTCCAAGTCCACTTCCTTAAGCTCTGCTTAAGTTGAATTTCTGACATGCTGAAGTCTTTTACAGGACTGGAGAAATTCAACTTAAGCAGTCTCCACTGTATGCTCAACATTGAGCTTTTTTATGATTAACAATGGTGCTTTCACAGGCAAACTGGGGCAAATTTGCTCCCATTGTGGTTGTATTTAACTTATTTTTTTGATGAACTTGTTTTCACCTTTTTTTCTTTTTCTTTAATGCTAGACATATCCCTTGATAACTCCCTTCCCATTTAGATTACACACCTTGTAGTGAGAGGAAGAGTTATTGACTGGCATACAGAGAAAGAAGCCTTTTGTGTATTGTAAAGCCGGGGCAGGCAGACCCTCTGGATCGTTCTGAACTTTTTATGTGTACATGGTTGTAAATGGTGCATAATACACTAATGAATGAGACCCTAGACACTTTTGCTAGCACATACGCCAGATGGAGCCGTATACCTTATTGGTCAACAGAGTAGAATTATGATGAGAAGGCAATTGGGGCTTATAAAATTGAGAGCACTTGTGGATTCACAATAAGGTTGTGTACACATTTAGAGTGTCTGTGGGAACTTAACTTGGGTGCCCATCAAAAACCTAATACACTCACTAGGTGTAAGCAGAGCAACAGGTTAATGGGGAAAGATAATCCATGCAATGAGTATTTGAAAACATGTGTATGAAAATGTAATGTATTGTGAATGCTAATAGACTATATGTTCTCTCCAGTTGCGAGTCTGGGAGATGGCATAAAAACCTGGAGATTATGGAGTAATGCAGCATTTGCTTTGTAATTAATTCATTTTAAGGACTATTAAGGTCATTGACTTTTACACTGATGTCTATGGGCGCTTTTAGATCTGCCACAGAGCTCATGGATTTAAATAATCCGCCATGAGAAAAGTTGCTCAGGCAGCATTTAGACGTGCCACTGCCGCCATTGAAAACCGCAGCTCATGCATTCTTTTGAAACTGCATTAGTAAAACCCCGATATCGACATTTTACCAATGTGGTTTCAAAAGAATGCGCAAACTGTGGTTTTCAATGGCAGCAGCACTTCTAAATGCCTCCCGCAGACTTTTCTAATGGTTGATTATTTAAATCTGCGAGCTCTGTGGCATGTCTAAAAATGGGCTAAATTTGGGGGTGGTTTTAAAGGTAATTGTGGGTAAACTCACGCATAACATAAAATTGGAGTTTTGTGTGTTTTAAAATCCGATTTCCAATCCCTCGCTTTTGCCCCGATTTACCATTTGTGCGCACACATGGTCATTGCGGTTTGGTAATAATGTTCATAATCTTGGGTTGGGATACTCGCCTGGAAGCTATCCTATCTTGCAAAACGTGATTCAACCCTCCCCCATCCACACACTTCCTGCATGTCATTTCCCCTCGACTTGTCTGTTGCCATTTTGATTTGCTTGATTTTGATTTTTCTATGATCCTCGGAGGACTAAGAAAACCAAGATCACGTGCACACGTAACATAAAATCAGATGTTATATTCTCCCCACTTTGGAGGATTGGACTGAAAGAGGAAGCCAAACCTGGGGATAAACCGGGGGCAAAAGTGGGGACAAAAAGTGCAGACATGCTCACACGTTACATCTAAATCCAGGTCAAGCAGTTAAAATTGGATTTTATCTTATATGTGAGTTCACGCTCTGTGTGTGGCCTCTTCACCCTAATCATCAAGGATGACTGTGTTTTAGAATGTAGCATCGCTGTGAATTTAGTGTTTTATGCTAATGTTACCCACTTGTAACCCACACGTTACTCACTTGTACCCAATTTCTCTGTTCCATTCCCTCATTGTATAATCATAAAGTTATGGAGCTAGAAACGTACCAGGTCATTTTGCCTAGCCCCCTGCATGGTGCAGGGCCTGCTATACCTAAACCCTCCCAGACATACTTATCCAGCTGTTTCCTAAAAACTTCCAGTGATGAGAAATCTGAAACCTCCCAAGGTAGTAGTAATAATTATTTTTATTTTTATAGTTCCCCCCTGCCTACATGGCACTCTGAGTGCTTTACATTTCACATAAAAGCACACTATAAACAATTTAAATCAAATAATAAAAGAATATTTTAAAAAAATGAATAGTAGCATCTTCTATTGTCCTTACGATCAGAAAGTTTTTCCTGAGAGGGTGTCTTCAGACGTGACAGCGGCATGGTTTTATCTGCTTTTGTGTGGATTAAGCTGGGTGCCGCTGTTACACCTGAAGGGGCCTGATGTTTGCCCAGTCTGGCTCCCGACCGTGGTGGGGGTTAGTCTGAGCTGTGGCTTGGGGAAATCCCCGAGTCACAGTCCAGGCTAGCCCCCACCATGGTCAGGATCCAACGGCCAGACCTGAAACAAAGCAGTCTTTCATGTCTAAAAGTCCGCTTTACTTACTGCGGTTGTGGGCAGCAGCAGGTACCGGGTGCCATGGCAGCTGTCATTGCCCGCCATGGCTGCCTGTCAGCCAGGGGGCGGGCCAGTCTGTGCAGCGCAGGGGCGGGACTGTGCAAACGCACATCTGTGTGTCTCCTCACCTCCTCCCTGGCCACCGTAACACCTTTTTGGCAGCCAGGCCGAATCCTGGCTGGAGTGATAGTGGCAAGGCTAAATCCCACCCAGAGAAGTCCATGGCGCCAGTCGTCACATTTGAAAACACCAGGGTCAGTCTAAATCTGCCTTCCTTTAGCTTGCACCCATTGTCTCTTGTCCTGCACTCCAAAGAAGAGAGAACAATTGTTTTCCATTATTTACTGTAGTCTTTCAAATATCGGTAGACTCCTCTCCAATCCGGTCTACTTTTCTCCAAGCTAAACATACCCGTCGCCTTCAGATTCTCCTAATACGATTTATGTTCCAAACCCTCTATCCTCTTTGTTGCTCGCCTCTGTATCTGTAAGGACCTGAGACTCAAGTGAGTAACCCTGGGGGTTGTGAGGGGCAGACTGGCTTTTTAGTGTCACCACTGCTCTCAGATGCAGCCTGGACTATGCCCTATAGACTCTCCTCTGCTCAAGTCCTCGACATGCCTTCCAGCTTTCTGACTGGCCCTTGACTGTTTTATAAGGCCTTCCAGCTGCCACAGGGAGGGTGAAGCAATGTTACATTCCCAGTTTCCGGTGGCTTGCCTTGTTGCTTTCTTTCTGCGCTGCACCTGCTCCCACATTGTCCTGATCCTTTCTGCTTCTGCCTGGAACCTGTGTATTTGCATATGCATGAAACCTACACGCCTCTTTCTCTGAACCTGCCCTGTGCACCTGCCCCCTTGCTAGAAACTGCTGCTGACTCTGGGTGTTTTTAAACGAGCAAGGCTTGAAGGGGGGGGGGCTCCATGGCCACTGAGTGCCACAGCCGAAGAGCACCCATGCATATGGAGGGAGTGGGAAAGGATTCTGATGGGCGGCTCCCAGGGTGGCCACCGTGACCACATAGGCAGCCTCCATGCACTCCCACCACCACAACCGACCCCGCAAACAACATGGACACCCATCCCCCCACCCCCTGTAACACTCCCCACCCAACTGCTTGCTCTCTGCCATGGCACCAAGCCATGGACACCATGGAAAAAGGAATCTGCAGCAGCCAGTAACCCCTTCCTGCCCAGGAACCAGGGCAGCTGCTGGTAGTCCTGGGAAACAATGGAGACACATACTGGGGGTGCGGGGGGACATGCAGGAAGCTGCTGTCCAAGCTGCTGTCCTCCATGGTGCTGGCTCTTCTCTCGTGTGCTGCAAGGGCGGGGGGGGGGGAGGGTAAGTTTGTTGTGCTTTTAACCACCACGGTGTTGTATTGCCTCGGTCTGTCCTTTAAGAGCTCCCCAGAGAGCTCCCAGCAGGGCTGGGGGGAGGACCAGGGAGGCAGCCAGCTGTGGACCTGTCTGCTGGCGTGAGTGGGCACCCCAGTTCATACGGTCAGGGGATGTTTGGGCACCTGTATCTATGCACTTTTTTGGCTTGCCCTGCATGGCGCGCACCAGATTGTTTTGGCAGTGACCCGTAAGTAGCCATGAGTGCGTGCTGTGCGTGGCTCACAGGAGTGCGCGGCATCCGTACGCACCACCTTCAAACAGACAGTTGGATGCACGGTTAATGGGTAGGATTACTAATTTGTTGTGGAAATTTTCTGAAAAAGTCATGAGTTGGTCATGGCAGGAATGAGAAAAAGTCACGGAAAACTCATGGGTAAATTTTAAAAAACTTTTAATAAATATTGTGACACACCCGCTCCCCCTTAGATTGTAAATCCAGGGATTAGATTGTAATTCCGCTAGCACAGATTATAACCCTCAGCACAGAATAGAAGAAGGAACACCCCACCCCCCCACCCCTTAGATTGTAAAGCCCTTTGAAAACCCCAGGCTTAGATTGTAGCCCCAAGCAGAGCATAAAGGCAGAGGAAATGCTGCCGTCTCCTCCTGGGCGCCTCTTGAAGCTCTGACAATGGTAACGTTATCTGCCTCCGATCCTGCCGCCACACCACACCGCCACTTGACCATGCCCAAAGCTCTGCCTTCCACAAGAAACACCACTGAGGAGAGGTTTGGAGCTCCAGGGAGAGGCCGTGTCTTTACCTGGTGGCACCCAGCGTGCTGTTCTCGCTGACTGCTTGCCATGCCACCCCATCTCAACAGCCAGGGAGGGGTTTGGTTCTTCTTAGCGCCATTGAACGTGTTCTTCAGTTCTCACCAGCTTCTTGCTGGCTCTGCTCTTCAGTTTGGGGGGAATCTTAAAAAACTTGGGAAAATCACGGAAGTCACGGAAATATTTCAAAAGTCACAGAGGAGGGCAAAAGACACTAAAAACATTACTTTTGTCACCACCATGTCAAATTTTTAGCCCTATTAATGGGTGACCATGCATGGTAGCATCTCATCTAAAAACACCCTCTGTGCCTGACTTCAGACTTGATCCTGCAAGCACATTTGGTGCTGTGGGCCTGATCTCTCTAGCACTTCTGAATCTGACGGCTGTGACAGTACCCTCTCCAATTTCTCTGCGTCCTTCTTAAAATGGGCTGCCCAAGCCTGAGTGGATTACTCCAGTTCGGGCCTAGTCACAATGACTGTGTCACTCTACTCATTTTTAAAAAGTTTTCAAGCAGGTAAATGGCACATTATGCAGCCACGTCTCTTACAATTCTTCCTATCCTTCCTTTGCATGTAGCTCGTTTTTAGTTGAGCTTCCCGGACAATTCCCTTTACCATATGTCGACCCTCTTAGACTCCATTGCCTAAGCTGTTTTAAGACCTTCCTACTATATACGTGTTTGTTAAATTCTAGTGTCCTTGTTTTGCTGCTCCCTTGACATAATCTCGGATATATTGTAAACCCTCTACAGGGTAAGATATTGTAGTGATTAGTGGAGAAAGCACCTCTGCCAGCAGATGGTACACCCTCGTTATAATGCAATATTTGGAAGCCAAGCCTATTACCACCTTATATATAAGAAAACACAGTGTCTGGCTGTACCGAATGCACCCATAAGGACAGAAGAAAAAATACAGGCTTATTCCTAGGGATGGGCGAACAGATCGCTGTTCGGCCGTTCAGTTCGGCTGCATTTGTTTTGTTCGTTCGGTTCGGCCGTTCGGTTCAGATGTGTTCGGTTTGGATGCGTTCAGTTCGTTCATTGAATTCGGGTTCGGCTGTTCGGTTCGGTCATCCGAACAGGCCGTTTGGTTAGGCCATTCGGCTGTTCAGTTAGGCCGTTCGGCTGTTCGGTTCGGCCATTCGGGAAATGTTGTTATGGGTGTTGTTTTGTTTTTTATATGATTTTTTGGTCTTTTTATTGGGTTTTATATGGTTTTCTTTTGTTTTTTATTTGTTTTTTTTGTTTTTATATGTTTTTTTAAATTTATTTTTTGTATCTAATATTATATATATCTATCTACACTAAATATAACTGCTATTAACTATTCTAAATGCTATGAACTAAATGGATTATCTAATAAGTACATAGGCCTACTCCTACAAACAGTAAAACTAAATCACTAACGCTATCTCTATCACTAAGCTAACTCCTACAACTCTCTACATCTGTCTATCTATCTATCTATCCCCCCATCCCATATCCATAGATATAGATATAGATATTAGGGGTGGGAAAACCGGATCTTCCGGTATCTGATAATGCCGGTACTGGGTGTACCGGCATTATTGGATTCAACCCGGTAATCCGGGCCATTTCCTGGATTCCCGGTACCGGATTTTTTTTTACATTGCGGCCATTCAAATGAATGGCTGCAATGTAAAAAAAAAAAACCCACCAAAAAACGGTGTTTCACTCCCCCTCCCAGGCTGCGTGGGTGGAAGGGGGAACACCCCCCACCCACCCTGCCCAGCCCGGATTTAAACAAAAAAATTCCCCTGAGTGTCCCACTGCAGCTCCGGGCCGCCGCCGGCAACCCAGAGCCAGCCCACCAGCACCAGTGGTCGTCCCAGCAGCAGCCGGTAAATATACTGAATGATCCCTGGGTTGGGGTGGGGGTTTAACACCCCCCCACCCCAGGGATCACCCTACTTCCAAGTTCCCACCCAGGGATCTCGTACCTTCATTGTCGAGCGACCCGGCGGCTTCAGGGCCGGCTGTGGCTGCCGGCTTCAGATGCTGGTAGGCCTTCCGGGGAA
>QEPC01014730.1:1681462-1697755 GCA_003113815.1 Sphenodon punctatus | reverse complement strand
TTCTGCCAGTTGTATCTAGTGCGGAAGCTGCATCCATATGTCTCCGGGCTGGACCTGGCCTCCCTCATCCATGCCTTTGTCACCACGAGGCTGGACTACTGTAATGCGCTCTACATGGGGCTGCCTTTGTTCCTGGTCCAGAGGCTTCAGCTAGTGCAGAATGCGGTGGCCTGGCTCCTGATGGGGACGGGTCATTGGGAGCATATAACACCTGATTCTGCACTGGCTGCCAATAGCGTGCCGAGCCAGGTTCAAGGTATTGGTATTGATCTATAAGGCCCTTCACGATCTGGGCCCCTCGTACCTCAGGGACCGCCTCGCCCTCTGTGTCCCAGAGTGGCTCCTTCGGTCTGCCGGGGGTGACTTCTTGGAGGTCCCCTGTGTTAATCGGGGGGCCACAATGGAGAGGGCATTCTCGATGGCCAGGCCGCGTCTTTGGAATTCCCTCCTGGAGGAAGCTCATCTGGCCCCAAGCCTTTTA
Organism: Sphenodon punctatus; assembly: GCA_003113815.1. NCBI lineage: Eukaryota > Metazoa > Chordata > Lepidosauria > Sphenodontia > Sphenodontidae > Sphenodon > Sphenodon punctatus. The sequence continues at coordinate 1,697,274 of QEPC01014730.1, read as the reverse complement.
ACATTCCGGTGGGCTTGTAAAACCTGGCTGTTCGCCAAGGCCTTTGGGGAGGGGGGGGGTTTAGGGTTTTAGCTCTTCCCTACCTTTTACTTTTTCTTTTTTATTATTTTTCCCCAACCCTGTTTTGGTTTTTAAATTGTGGTGTTGTTTTAAAATGCTATTTTTATGAATGTTTTTTATTAAATTGTATATCGCCCCGGGATGCTGTAGGCATGGGGGGGAGGGGCAAATAATGAATGCATTAAATAAATAAATAAATAAATTAAATAAATGTATTAAAAATACACATATGAAACCAAGTAAAATCTCCAACCCTCAACTCTCCAAACCCTACTGCTGCTACCTGCCAAATGCGTGGCCAAACAGAAAGGTCTTAGATTGCCTCAAGAAGATGAGCAGGCTTGGGCTTAGACAAATCTCAAAAGAAAGGGTTTCATAATTGTGGGGCAGCCCTTAAAAATGCCTTTCTACAAGCTTTACTGTGCAAATTTGTTAGGCAGATGGTATGCACAAGAGGATGTTCCCGGCTGACCTCGAAGGCTGCGGTGGGACATGAGGGAAGAGACAGATACGTGGAGCATTTAGGATTGCAGCCATTATTTGCAAAGCCCTCAAATCCATTTTAAGTGTGACTAGTGCTATGGGAAAACCAAATTTGATGAATATTTAATTGGGTCTTTCCTGGGAGTATTTTGAGGATAATTCAGATTAATGTCTGACCCATTCTTTGACCTCATCCAGTGGAAAATGCTAAAGAAGTGAAATGTTTACAGATTTCATAAATGTATATTTATTTACCCCCATAAATCTTCAATGAAAGATGTAAGTAAAGTGTTAGAATTATTACGTGCTGCACAAAAAAAAATGTTGCATGAGACAGTACATTGTGGACAGGTGCCCTTCCTTTTCCTAAAAGGCTAGGCAGATTAATCAGCCAACCAGGAATTCTGATCAGATCTAAAAATTCCCACATTATCATTTGCATCTTTGAAGGTCACATGAAGAAAAAAAAATCACATCAACTGTTCTACCAACCTCTTTATCTGGCTTAAAGCGCTGTAGGAGATTGGAGTTGGGTGATGAGAGCATCAGCTATCTGGATACTAAGCAAAATCGTAAACAAGTCTGAAAGTAGCAGAAGCAGCTTGTAATCATTACCTCTTATTGAAGATAAATGGTTGTCTTTGTAACTATGCTCAGGTTTAACAAAATAATCTATAACAACTGCTTCATTCCATTTGACATACAAAAACCTATATTTACAAAGTTCCTATGCTAGAAGGTGCATATTAAAAAATAAAATGCCAGAAAATACAAGATGTAGATTCAGTTCAGTGAGTACATGAAATCAGATAAGCTGTCTCTATTATTATACATAATCAGATAAGCTGGCTTTATTTGCATAGTTATAATTGCCCTTCATTACTGTATGTAAGATTAGGTGGTGGAATATATAACATGACTGAACACACAAGCTGTGTCTTCCAGTTATATATATGTGGCATTAGCTAAGTTAGAAATTAGTAGGCTACGTATTTTCTAGGGGTGTGCACCAGAAAAAAATCATTTTCCTTTCATTTTCATTTTTAAAATAATATTCATTTATGTTCTTATAAGAACACATGAAAATGTCAATTCTTTTTTGTTATTAAAAATTACAAACATAAAAAAATCAACATGAAACTAATTTTTTGTTTCCACGTCTTCCAAAAGTGCTTCTCTGACACTGTGCCTTCCCCAAACTTGTTGAGAGTGCCCCAGGGTGGCAGAAATATCAGCCAGAGATTGGTACTCAGCAGCTGGCCACTGGCATGCTGNTCGTCCCAGCAGCAGCCGGTAAATATACTGAATGATCCCTGGGTTGGGGTGGGGGTTTAACACCCCCCCACCCCAGGGATCACCCTACTTCCAAGTTCCCACCCAGGGATCTCGTACCTTCATTGTCGAGCGACCCGGCGGCTTCAGGGCCGGCTGTGGCTGCCGGCTTCAGATGCTGGTAGGCCTTCCGGGGAAGTGGCTCTGCAGTGACTACACCTCCCTGTCATGTTTGACCTTCCAGTTAACCTTTTTTTGCCACACGAACTCATCCAAACGCGATCCGAACTTACCGAACTGTTCGGCCATTTTGTAGTTCAGTGTTCGGATTGTTCGGTTTGTTTGCGTCCATGTTCATGTTTGTGTTCGGTTATCCAAACAGTTCGAGTTCGGGCCGAACTCCGAACTTCTGAACCGCGTTCGCCCATCCCTACTTATTCCTCAGGAGAGACTTGGACTTGTATTATCTAAGAGATAATGAGTTGTCGGGTCTCTGAGTGGCAGGGACATTCAGCCCAGCTTGCAGTGTGGATGTAATGGATAGGGATGGGCGAATGCGGTTTGGATGTTTGGAGTTCGGGTCGAACTCGGTCTGTTCAGGCATCCGAACCCAATGTCCAAACCGAACTCTCGAACGAACGAACAATTCGGTCGTTTTCAGATGAGTTCGGATGAGTTCGGGAGCAGGAAAAATGTCTTTTCAGGGCCGAAAATTAGGTTTTGGTTTTGGTTTCGCTATTTTTGAAACCGAATTCAGCTGAACCGAACCATCGAACCTGAACTCGGGTTTCAAACTGAACGACCGAACATACGAACTGCGTTCTGTTCACTCATCCCTAGTAATGGACAAAAGTGAGTTTGGTAAGTCTTTTCACAAATCTGAATCTCTAATCTTGGCTATCTGTGACCCAAGGTGCTCTTGGATGGATGAAGTGGGGTAGTGGGGTGACTCTATATGTAAAAGACAACATTGAGTCAAGTACAATTACAGTTTTAAAGGATGCAAACTGTTCCCTAGAATTTCTATGGATAGAAATTCCAGGTATAAAGGGGAAGAATATCGCAGTAGGGCTATACTATCGTCCCCCTGACCAGGACAGAGAGACTGATAAAGCAATGCTAAAAGAGATTAGACAGGCTACTAAAGTCAGCAACATAATAATAATGGGTGACTTCAATTACTCTAATATTGACTGGGGGAATTTTTCCTCGGGACAGGACGTAGAGGTCAAATTTCTGGATGCCCTAAATGACTAGTTCGTAGAACAGCTGGTTCTGGAACCAATAAGAGGAAGAGCTATTCTAGATCTAGTCCTGAGTGGCACGTGGGACCTGGTGCAAGGAGTAACTGTGGTGGAGACACTAGGAAATAGCACTCATAATATGATCACATTTGACATAATTTCTGTAGGGCGAAAGATAAACAAAAGTACAGCAGTAGCATTTAACTTTAAAAAGGGAGACTATGACAAAATGAGGAAACTAGTTAAAAAGAAACTAAAAAGCCCAGTTGCAANACAGTGGCCAATCTCTTTGTCTTTGGAGAAGTTCCCAACAGGTCGCACTGGGCAATCCATTCCCTGTTGTTCCAACTCCCAACAGTAAGGCCGTTTAAAGACAAGGCGTGGAAAAGTGCCTCCTGAGCTGTGCGCTAAGAGAGAAGCCGTGCCGGGCTGCCGGAAGTGATGTGTTCCCTGTTGCCGGCAACAGCGGTGGCTGGAGACACAACGCTTCGCAGAGGCGCGTTCTAGAGACCTGAAAATTGAGGTCTCTAGAACGCGCCTCTGCAAAGTGCCGCATCTCCAGCTGCTGCCGTTGCCGGCAATGGGGAACACGTCACTTCTGGCAGCCCGGCGTGGTTTCTCTCTTAACACGCGGCTCAGGCGGCGCTTTTCCACGCCCTCATCTAAAAGCGGTGTAAGAGGTTTCATTCCCAAAATCTGCTTGGCTAATACCCATTAAGGAACCTATCCTCCAAGAACTTATCCAATCCCTTTTTGAGAGTAACTACGCTACCAGCCATGACCACTTTCTCTGGCAGTAAGTTCCACAAATTAATTTTTGAAGCCGCATTGGGGAAACCCCAGTATTGAGCCTTTGCAAATGTGGCTTCAAAAAGACCACACGAGTCACAATTCCTATGGCAGCCCGCTACTTCTGGCGTATTTAAACATACCTTGCGGGGCTTTTCAGGAAGCGCATTCTACAATGTGCTGCATCCTGCTGCTCGTGTAAAAGCAACCCTAGAAAGGTAAATAACTGCTCCCTATTTATGTGTGCCAAACCACTCATGATTTTATAAACGTCCCTCGTATCACCTCTGTTGTCTCTTCTCCAAGCTGAGAGAAATGGCTGAAAGGCAGCACATTTCGTACGCAGAAACACAATAGCCAAGCCTGCAAAACATTGGAAGAGCAACAACCAGCTAACCACAGGTGCAGAGCTCGATGTGCCCTCCGCTTCCTTAAGCTCCCACAAGGTCCCCTGATTGGTGCAAGCATATTGCAAGCAAAGACCAATCCCTTATGTCTGTTGCAGGGGTCGGAGATTTGTCTGTGCTGCCAACTGGCCAGTGGAGAAGTCCATCTTAGGCAGCCATTTGGGGCCCTCACTCCACCCTCCCTCTTACACCTCTTATTTGCAGCCCGAGTCATATGCCATGCTGCCCAGAAAAACAAAAATAAAACAAAAAATAAAACAATTTTTTAATTTTAATGTTATTTTTTAAAATAACCTTTTTAAATAACCTAAATGGTTATTTTTAATAATCTAAACGGAAAATGGGCATTTTAAACATAAACAAATTGCACACCCCTAGTATTTTCTCTTTGCAGTGTCAGTATGTTATTGTTTCCTTTTCTATTTTTTCAGTAAAGCAACAAAAAGTGTCATCATTCTGTTGCTTTATTGAATATGTATCCTAAATATTTCATTGCTGTCTTAATGACATTTCTCTGTTTTTGTACACAGTTGCACTATAGCACTCTAGTTTATAATGCATGCCAATAGATTTATAATTTTGTTTTCTTTCAAATATGTTTACTTTTGAAAACTAGGGTACACAATATTTTAGAATAAACATTTATTTTTTCAGATACAGTTTAGCAGATTAAACATACATTGTTAGTTATTTGTCTTCCAGCTGTGTCTTAAAGCCCGAACCAAGATAATGTCCCTGTTGTGCTGTTTGTCTTGCTATCTAAACTGAAGGCACTTTTCTCACGTACGTAGTTTAGTTCTTTAAAAATCTTTCTTCATCCTTCTCCTATCCTTGAGTTGGCACCTTCTTGCTGAGTCGGTACAACAGAAGACTTGAGAAATATTGTCATATTGTGCCATCATCCCTTCATAGTTTTGCAATGCTGCCTTGGTACCAGCATGAAAGACCATCAAGGAAAATGGAGGACACTGTTTGAACCAATGGTGTTGACTCATTAGGTAGCATAATTATCTTTGGAACAGCACTAAACCAGTGGAAAGTCTGCCATTATGACTGGCCATTACTCCCACTGAGCCTCATTTTTGCATCTGTAAAATGGGGATAATGGCACTTCCCTGTCTGATGAAGTTCCTGTGAAGACAAGTAGTATATTAAGGACTGTGAGTTGTTCAGACTAGATTGAGTACTGTACAGTTAAAACAGGTAGCAAAGTTTGTACCATCAGTTTCCTTGACCCTTTTCAATCTGGGTTCTGCCCCGGCTATGGTACTGAGATGGCAATGGTGGCTTTGGTGGACGATCTCCGCCGGGAGATGGATGCAGGATGTTCTACATTCTTGATCCTGCTAGATCTCTCGGCTGCTTTTGATACCGTGGACCATGGGCTGCTGCTGAGATGGCTGCGAGACCTGGGGGGTCTGGATGGGACTGCCCTTGGGTGGTTCCGCTCATTCCTCTCGGGGAAAAGCCAATGGGTGGTGCTGGGAGCTGAAACATCGAGCCCCTGGGCCTTGACCTGGGACGATCCCCAGGGTTTGACTCTGTCTCCACTTTTGTTATATGCAGCCCCTAGGGGAGATCGTGAGAGGGTTCAGGGTGCGATGTCACCAATATGCTGATGATACTCAGCTGTACCTCTCGTTTTCGACTGACCCAGGTCCCGCTGTTTCGTTGCTTTCCTAATGTTTGGAGGCTGTGGTGGTTTGGATGCGGCAGAGCAGACTGAGGCTCAATCCTGATAAGATGGAGGTGATGGTGGTGGGTAGGGCGTGGGAGGTGCCGACCCCACTGGTGGGGGGTGGGTCTGCCCTCCCGTAGCCCAGCAGGTTCAGAGTCTGGGGGTGGTTTTGGATCTAGGCCTCCATCTGGATTGGCAGGTGGAGGCGGTGGCTAAAGCCTCCTTCCGCCAGCTGTATCTAGTACGGAGACTGCGCCCATACATCTCCGGGTCTGACCTGGCCACTCTTATTCATGCCTTCATCACCTTGAGGCTAGTCTACTGCAACGCGCTCTACATGGGGCTTCCTTTGGTTCTGGTTCGGAGGCTTCAGCTGGTGCAGAATGCGGCGGCCTCTCTCCTTACAGGGACGAGGCGGCGGGAGCATATTACACCGGTGCCCTGCACTCTGCACTGGCTGCCTATAGTGTACCGAGCCAAATTCAAGGTGCTGGTGTTGATCTACAAAGCCCTATATGGTCTGGGCCCCTCATACCTTGGGGACCGCCTCGCCTTCCGCACCCCAGGGTGGCCCCTGCAGTCTGCCGGGGGCGCCTTCCTGGAGGTCCCCCATGTTAAACGGGGGACCACGATGGAGAGGGCGTTCTCAGTGGCCAGGCCGCGACTCTGGAACTCCCTCCCAGAGGAAGCTCACCTAGCCCCGGGTCTGATGACCTTCCACCGAGCCTGTAAGACCTGGTTGTTCGCCCAGGCCTTTGGAGGGGAAGGTGGAGGGTAGGGTAGGGAGGAAGGAACTTTTGGAGTGGGAAGGTAGTTTTAATTGCTCACATTGATGATGTTTTATGTATTTTATTATTGTTTTTATTGTTGTGAGCTGCCCCGGGATGCCATAGGCATGAGGGGGCGGCCAACAAATATAAAGAAATAAATAAAATAAATAAAGAAAGAAATAATACCCAATAAAGTTGCTCTTGTTCACGTCCAGCATAAAACCGAGTTCATGTCCATCCATTTAAATATTGTACAGTGGAGGAGTGTTAATCTTTCAGTAATTGCCAAACTTCACCCCGCTTTCCTAAATCAATCCTAAAACTGCCTTCTCTCCCATTTTTTTTTCTTTCTTTCCCTCTTCCAAACAATTAGTTAATGTTTCAACGGCTGTGTTTTATCAAAGACAGCTGCTTTTCATTTCTTAAAACAAGTGACTCTTGTATACTCTCTACCTATTTCATAGTTCATGTTCTGGCCTGGTTAAAGTTTATGAAGTGCTTTGAGAACGAACACTGGGAGCGGCTATATTCTCTATTTGCAGGGGTAGGGAATCTTTTCATTCTCAGGAGCCACTTTGAATATTAGTACAAGCCCTGACAGATGCATAGAAATTGCAGGTGGAGATGTTTATGGGGTGGGTTCATGAAGAGGAAGATCCAGATCCTGGATCTAGAGGATCCAGATCATGAGCCAGTGTGGTGCGGTAGATAAGGTGCTGGACTTGGACCCAGGAAGCCTGGCTTTAAATCCTGTCTTAGCCATGAACTCACTGGGTGGCCTTGGGTAAGCCACAACTTCTCAGCCTCAGTTCCCAATCTGTAAAATGAGAATGTGTGTGCATCCCCCTGTGTTCCTCTCACGCGTATCCATCTTAGATTGTAAGCCCACTGTGTATCTAAAAATCTGTGACTGTAAAGTGCTGCGTATGCCTAGTAGTGCTGTAGAAATCATTACCTAGACAAAAAACCTTTGGTTTAAGAAGCTTGTTAAGGCGGCATTACAAATTATAATCAAATGTTAACATGACAGTAAATTGTATGTTAAAGCAACTTTCTTAAATATCCGACCAATCTATACATTTTTCTTTTCTTATTCATTAATAAAAATGTTTTATGACAGCTGAAATTAAGCTGCATATGTGTGGTATGGTGACTGAACAATACTTGTTCGGGATGAGGAATGTATACAGTTTAATTTCAGTTGTCATAATTAAAAAAAATTAATCAATAAGAAAATAAAAATGTATAGGTTGGTTTGATATTTAATAAAGTTGCCTTAACATACAATTTACGGTCATGTTAACCTTTGATTATAATTTGTAATGCCGCCTTAACAGGCTTCTTAACCCAAAGGTTTTTTCTCTAGGTAATTTGCCCTTCTTTTGAAACTTAATAGTTTTGTTAATGCATAAGCTGGCCCCAGACACAAGAACTCTTTAGTTGCACACAGGTGCTCACCCATCCCCCCACATCCCCCACATGGAGCAACCTGTTTTTTCGCAGGTTTCTCTGTGCAGGAATGATTGGTGGAGGTGCGTGTTACACAGGAGTGCACAAGCGACTGCTTTCATACGAGACGCACCCACCCATGCCACTGTGTGGGTGCGTCTCGTGTAAAAGAGGTCACATACTGATTCGCACACGTGCTCTCACCTCTCTCACACACGCTCATGCTAACTGATCACACACACAATCATTCAGACACACTACACACACATGCTCTCACCTCACATACTCATTCAAATTATCAGTCACACACACTAGACCAGGGGTGTAGCTAGGGTGCAATTGGCCCCTGGCCAAGAAGTCCAGATGGGCCCCCCTCTGTGTCCCACCGGCAGGCCAAGGGGTGCCTGGCTCGGCAGGCCTGGGGGCGCTGCTGTCAAACACACAAGACACCCAAAATGCAGCCATCCTATTAAGCTCATTATGCCATGAAAAGAGACTATCTATCTATCTATCTATCTATCTATCTATCTATCTATCTATCTATCTATCTATTCCATATCCATATCCATATCCATATCTATCTATCTATCTGTCTGTCTGTCTCCAGTTCAGTGGTTCCCCCATAATCAATTCATACTTCCCCCCACCCCATAACCATTTCATTTGTGCCCCTGGAGCAGTGTGAATTAATTATATGGGTGGGTAGGGGGCGCAAATGAACTGTTATGGGGTGGGGTTTTAAAGACAGTATTGCTGTTAGCAATAACTTCATTAAGTGTTAGTGAAATAGCAGCCATAATAATCTTATAACCATACTTTCAGATTATCCAAGACAGAATAGATATTGCTTTACATCCTAAATTCCTACCTAAGATAGTACAAGTAAGACAGTTGTGAGAATGTGGCTCCTTTTACACGGGCCTCTCCCACCCATGAACACACAGATTTGTGCGTGTTTATGGGTGTGGGAGCCTGTGTGAATGATGTGTCGTGCACACCCATAGTGAGTGGGGCTGCGTGCATGTGTCCATGCCCACCTAACATGCATCCCCACTCACCCCCCATCTTGTCCCCGCGCACGGAGCAACCAGGGAAATGGCAGTTGCTGTGTGGGTGAGTGGGGATGCATGTGTGCCCATGTGCACGCCCCTCCCATGTACCGGCGTGCCCACGGACCCACCACCCGGTGGAGTTGTGTAAAAACAACCTGTGAGGAGCCACTCGAAGATGAACAGAAGGTTGCTGCCTTGTAAACAAGGTTCTTCGAGACAGTATTAAACATTCTCACAACACCCGCCCTTCCAGCCCCACATGGAATTTTCTTATATTCCTAGGAAGGGTTAGAAGGAACTGTTATTCTGAGGGGGAGAGTGCTTCTTATACTACAGGAGCTCGAGACCATCACGTGGTCTATTATTTGAATATGTTGAGCATGTACAACCTAGTTGTTTTATTTTATTTATTTTATTTATTTATTTATTTATTTATTACCATATTTGTATCCTGCACTTCCTACCTCATGGTAGCCCAGACTGGCTAACAATAACAATAACAAAATACAATATAAAAATATAATATAAAACAATTAAAACATTTAAAAACATAATAAACAAAAGCAGGGGAAAAAAACACAACCTGCCCCCCAACCCAACCCTTCCCCTCTCCCTCACCAAAAGCCTGACGGAACAACGAAATCTTACAGTTCTTGTGGAAAGCCGGGAGGTTCGGGGCCAAACGGGCCCCCACTGGGAGGGAGTTCCACAGGTACGGTGTGGCCACTGAGAATGTCTTATCCTGTGTGGTCCCCCTGGAAACCTGGGGGACCTCCAACATGGTGCCCCCGGCTGACCACAGAGGCCAATCTAGAACCTGGTCTCTTGGTCTTTCAGATAGACAGGGCCCAGGCCGTGTAAGGCTTTATAGGTTAAAACCAACACTTTGAATCGGGCCCGGAAGACTATTGGCAGCCAGTGCAGAAATTGGAGCACTGGTGTAATGTGCTCCTGGCGGCCCAGCCCCACCAGGAGCCGGGCCTCCGCATTCTGCACCAGCTGCAGCTTTCGAGTCATCACCATAGGTAGCCCCACGTAGAGCATGTTACAGTAATCTAACCGAGAGGTAATAAAAGCATGGATGATCGTGGCCAGATCCGAAACCGACACCAGCGGCCAAAGCCGCTGCACCAGATGTAACTGGCGGAAGGCACCCCTTGCCACAGCCTCCACTTGGAGATCCAGGTGGAGCTGCGTATTGAGGAGCACCCCCAAGTTCCGTACCTGTGAAGTCAGTGGAGGACAAGCCCCCTCAATTGAGGGGGCTGTCATCTCCATCGACTACCCACTAACATCACGTCCGTCATCAGGATTCAGTCGCAGTCAATTAGCCCTCATCCAGTCCCCCACAGCTGTCAGACACCGGGTAAGCACCGAGACAGCCGAGTCTGGGTCGGTTGAAAATGAGAGATACAGTTGGGTGTCATCCGCATACTGATGATACCTCACCCCGTACCCTCTGATCACCTATTGGCAATAGTGGCTGCATATACACGTTGAACAGGAGAGGGGACAAAACAGAACCCTGCGGGACCCCACACGAGAGGTCTCGGTGTGATGAAAAATGATCACCGAGCACCACCCACTGAGTTCTTCCTATCAGGAATGAGTGGAACCATTCAAGAATAATCCCGCCCACCCCCGCACTGTCCCGCAGACGCGTCACCAACATCTCGTGGTACGGTATCAAATGCAGCTGACAGATCTAATAGGACTAAAAGGGTCGATCAACGCTTATCCTTTTCACGGCACAGATCATTGACCAAAGCCACCAGTGCTGTCTCAGTGCCATGCCCCGGATGAAAGCCAGACTGAGAGGGATCCAGATAACTGACACAATCGAGATGCTCTTGGAGCTGCTGAGCCACTACCTGTTCAATAACCTTCCCTAAAAAGGGAAGGTTAGAGACAGGCTGATAGCTGGCAGGGGAGTCAACATCAAGCAATGGTTTCTTGAGCAGAGGCCATACCACCGGCTCTTTGAGATAGCTTGGCACTTCCCTCCCCATTGTCTCCCGGCAGCTATTAATCAGCCAGGATGGGCACAGATCTAATTTGCAAGAAGTGGCTCGAACAGCCCCCAGCACCTCCAACATGTCAGCGGGTGTCACTGACTCAGTGATCCCATAAAATCGGACAAGTTGGGGGTTCTCCAACCTCTCCCTCCTCCACTGCATTAAGTGTGGCATCGAGGTCTTGATGAATACAAGCAGTTTTCTCCGCAAAATAATCTGCAAAAAAGTCACAGCGGACAGAAGACGACTCAACCCCTGGGTTGAGGGAGGTTGGACTGACCAGCCCTCATACCACCCGGAACAGCTCCACCGGATGGGATCTTGCGGACGCTATGAGGGCAGCAAAGAACTCCCTCTTTGCTGTCCACATAGCCATGGCATAGGCTCATAAACTAGTTCTATGTTGCAATCTGTCAGCTTCAGCTCGGGATTGACGCCACCGTCGCTCCAATCATCGCCCGTCTGGCTTCGGGACCTGCAGTTCCTCTGAGAACCAAGGAGGCCTGAGGGGCTGTCGCCTGGGCAACGGATACCTGGGAGCTGTTTGATTGATGGCTTCCATCAGCAAGATGTTCCATAGCTTAACGAGGTCATCGATGAGACAGTCATCAAGGTCGGAGGGTATCTCCCCCAGAGCACCTAGAAACCGCACCGAGTCCATCAGCCTCTGGAGGCGGACCATCCTAATAGGTTTCGCACCCTGCCAGGGGCAGACGTGTGCTAGAAGGGAGGTCTGTAGGAGGTAATGATTCATCCATGACAAGGGCACAGTTGTTATCTCCCCCATTAACGGAGGTCCCGCCTCTGTTGTGCGAATGTTAGGAGCCATCTCAAAGAACCTTCTTTACAAGGCAACAATCTTCTGATCACTCACATGGGGAGGAGTTGTTTGTAAACACACAGCTTTATCTCCCAGTCTCATCTGTGTCCCCGCTGCTGCTGCTGCAGCAGTACTAGCAGGCAGAAGCAGGTGAGGGATGGGGACACCCCCCCTCACCTTCACACCCCCCCCCGCTCCTGGACTCCCTTCATTGTTTGTAATCACAGAACACGTGTTGCTGGAGGAAAATTAGAATGGTCGCCAACCTGATGTTTTTGCTCTACTGACTCCCATTGAACAGCACTGTTCAATGAGAGTTTGCTACCACCTTAACTATAGGGCCACGACTGTGGCCCTAAAATAAGTAGTAGTAGGATCTATGCCATGCATCTGTCCCCTATCCTTGTGTGCATGCCCTCCTCTCTGCTCCCTTGTTTGGAGCTCTGTCTTTTTCAGTGTGACTAAAAGCTGGATGTAGGGGTCAGACACGGGTCAAATAAAAACTAGCTATGGCCTGTATTTAGCCCCTGGGTCTGAGACTCCCCACTCTTTCTCTTTTGCAAAGTTGTAGTAGAAATTTTCTACACACTCTGCAGAAATGGCTCATGTGAGGTCACTGAATTTCATTCACCTTTTTAATCTTGACTACAGTTATCCCCTGTTAGAAATCCTAATTTTCTCCTCGCTTTTCCTCTTGAGTTGTGGTTACAGCATTTAAAGAGCAGTGCATACTAATCCAATCCCATCCCACAGGAGACCACGAACGCCACCTGTCTACCCAAGGACAAGCCTGGTTCTGAAGTTTGTGCCTCTAGCATACAGGGTCATTGTATAAGCTATTATTTTGACTTTTTTTGTTTTAACATGGCTTTAATGATTAAATGTTAATGGGTCACAGTTAATTAATTCTTTCCATCACAACAAATGAATGCCTTCAGCTGGACTCCTCCTCTGAATGCCTAGTGCAGAAGGGCCTGTCAAATATCGTTTGGACAAGTTGTGTGGCCTACCAGTCTTGTTTAATTATGACAGCTGCCAGTTAGAAGCAAATGTTAAATGTCAGCAACTAGAACAGCCCCCTAAAATGCCAAGTGAAGTGAGTGTGTCTCTTGTGCAAACTTCCAGCTGCATGTGAGTAATAACAATATTGGACATCTGGAAAATACCTACTCTACTAAACCAAAATTATGGAGGGGGGAGAAGAACGTCTCTCCTCTCCCAAAAGTTGAGGTGTTTGACTTACTGGTCCAGAGTCTTTGAATGGCAGCAGAGTATTTGTGTGGAGGAATAATGGTCTGGTCGTTAGACCTGGATTCACTTCTCTGTGATGCCACAAATTGCCTGTGTGACCCTGGACAAATCACTTAGTCCCTCTGTGCCTCAATCGCCCATCTGTAAAATGGGGATAATAGCACTTCCGTGTCTGATGAAGTTGCTGTGAAGACAAGTATATTAAGGACTGTGAGTTGTTCGGATACTAGACTGACAACTGTACAGTTAAAAGGCTTTCTTTGCTGCTATCATAGCATCTGCAAAGTCTTGTCCGGCAGAGCTTTTCCAGGTAGTGAGAGGTCTGGTTAATCTGGCCTGCCTCCACCATGAGTTGGAGACCTCTAATGCCTACTATGGCATTTTTATTGATTACTTTGCAGACAAAATTGCTCATATTCACCACAATTTTGGCGTGACAATTTTTATGGCAGAGTCAGAGTTTGGGGATGTGGAGGTCCAGCTTTGTCCTTTTTTTGGGGGGAGGCAGGGGGAATCGATTTCAGTCGTTATCACCCACTGATGCAGATGTGCTTGGGATGGTGCGTACCACCAGTTGTGAATTAGATCCATGCCTGTCCTGGTTGGTGAAAGCCAGCCAGGAGACATTAGGGCCATTACTGGCTGAGTTTGTCAACAATGCCTCCCTTCAGGAGGGCAGTATGATGGACTCCCTTAAACTTGTGATTGTCCGGTCTCTACTTAAGAAGCCATCTTTGGGTGTTGACTCCCCTGCTAGTTATCGGCCTGTCTCTAACCTTCCCTTTTTAGGTGGCTTCATATACACGAACAAGAGGGGAGACAGAATGGAACCCAGTGGGACCCCATAGGGTATATCACGGGGCAACCCATCACCCATCACCACCCACTGAGACCTCCATGACAGGAAAGAATAAAAGCAGGATCTGTTGATCCTATTAGATCTATCAGCAGCTTTTGATACCATTAACTGTGAGGTGGTGTTGACTCAACTGCGGGACCTGGCAGGGTGCACAGGTCCGTTCTTGAGTGCTTTTGTTCCTTCCTGTCAGGGAGGTCTCAGCGGGTGGTGATGGGCAATCTACCCTATGGGGCCCCACTGGGTTCCATTCTGTCTCCCCTCTTGTTCGTGTATATGAAGCCACTGGGCAAGATATCTTGGAGGTTTGATGACACTCAGCTCTACCTCTCTTTTTCATCCGACCTCGGTCTTGCAGTCTTGGTGCTTACCCATTGCTTGGCTGCTGTGGGAGACTGGGTGAGTCGACTGAAGCTGAATCCTGACAAGACTGAGGTGATGATGGTTGGGTGGCCTTGTGATTTGGGGGAGATTGGGATCCTGGTTATTGATGGGGTTTGGCCTCCTCTGGTCACTCCTGGACACTTTGGAGTGTTCCTGGATCTGTCGCTGCATCTGTATTTTCATGTGGTGGTGGTGGTGGCCAGGAGTGCTTTTCACCAACTCCATCTGGTGAAAAGACTGGCTTTTCTTTCGGATTCAGATCTGGCAACCATCATCCATGCCTTTATTACCTCAAGGATAGACTACTGCAATGCACTCTATGGGGCTGTCCTTGAAGACTGTTTGGAAGCTACAGCTGGTGCAGAATGCGGCTTCCCATCTCCTTACGGGGACGGGTCGCTGGGAGCACATAACACCAGTGCTCCAGAATCTGCACTGGTTGCCTGTTGTCTTCAAGGCACAATTCAAGGTGCTGGTTTTGACCTAAAGCCCTAAATGGTTTGGGACCCACTTATATGAGAGATTTCCTGGCCTACCGTGTCCCATTGCGGCCTTGCAGTCAGCTGGGGATGCCCACCCAGAGATGCCAGTTCGTAACTTAGTCTCCATGGCAAGGAGGGTGTTTTTGGCCGTCTCACCACAGCTGTGGAACTCCCTCCCTCGGGAGGTTCGTTTATGTCCGGGCTTGAGTGCCTTTAGAAAGCAGTGTGAAAGAATTCAGTTCACAAGGGCATTTGGCAGTGGGGTTGAGGTGGAGGGGGTGGGGGTAAGGTGAAGAGGGGTTGGGAAGGATGGTGTGGGGTTATGGGGTGTTTTATGCTTTGTTTTTATGGTTTTTGTTTTTATACTCTGTATTTTAATATTGTAAGCTGCCCTGAGTCGCTTATTGGCGGGAAGGGCGGGGTAGGAAATCTAAATTGGGGAGGGGTTGGTGTGATTGCCTAGCCCTCATTGGCTCCCCTTCTCATCCCCTCAGGTACTTATCCAGGAACTGGGGCACCTGTAGGCGCCAGCCCTTAGGCGGCAGCCTAAGGGTGACATCCAAAGGGTGTCGCCTGTTGGCGGGCCCGTTAGTGGGACCGCAGTGGCAGTGCCACCCCCCCTTGTGAGCGTGGACATGGAGCGCCTTCTTCCTTCCCCCCCTTGTGCCTGAGACAGCTGGCAGCACTTACGAGGAGGAGGAGAGGATCCATTGGTGCTGTCGCTGTCCCGCTGCTTCATCTAGGCTCCGCTGACACCTGAGGAGAAACAGACAGACAGGGATAGGGTGGTGGGGTGGGGG
>QEPC01014730.1:1637557-1655836 GCA_003113815.1 Sphenodon punctatus | reverse complement strand
CTGCCCACCATGGTGCCTTCTCCTCTCCCACCATCCTGCCATGGTGCCTTTTGCCTCCCTCACCAGCCCACTTTCCCACCATGGTGCCTCTCCTCTGTATTTTATTTTGTCAAGGCTGCAAGGCCAGCACAATAAATTAAATTAAACCAATCCTCCCTCCCCAAGTCCATTTATGTTCAATGCTGCTGTGTTCAAGGGAGTAGCTACCTGTGAGCACAGTAAGGGGTGGGGGACCCCACATAATTACCAATAAACAGATGTCTTATCATGCAGCTGTGTGAAAGCAGCCCCTCTGCCCTGATGCATCAACTTACAATAGTTTCCCGGCTGTCGTTCTGGCGGGTGGAGAGTGCCTGCCATGGAACACCAGCGGTAGTTGTGCTGGTTGTTGCCTGGCAGTCATTCCGAGCCATGTCGATGTGGAAGTCACACAGCAAAAGGCAACGGTTTTGAAAGAGAGCGCATTGGGCAAGAGCTGCAAACCAGGATGAGCTGGGACAAAGTGTTTGAATTTGGTGCGCGTTGGGCTGTTAATGCACCAGTGAGAGCAGAGAGAGGGACAGGAAGTGGTTGCTGCTTGTAGAGCTCTAGGCTTTTCTCCTGTGACTCGGTGGGGCTGTCAGACCTGGGTGGGTGCGTTGCTGCACACACTCAAATCGACAGGACGTGGCCACACGGGTGTATGTTGGATTCGCCCATGTGGCGGGCGCCACATTCATGGCGGGATCTTAGAGAGTGGGGGCTGCATGCCTGGGGAGTGGCGGTGTGGATGAACACAAAATATACACTGTAGTCTTGTTTGTTTTCATGCACATCGTCGGAAATATAACTAAGATTGGGAATGTATGCGTGCCACATGTGAGGCATGGTGAAAGGAAAATCGATTTCAGTTACGTTTCAAGGTTGTGCCGTCTTTTTATGCATTAGGCACCCCGTGTGCTTCATCTGTCTCAACTTATCAAGGTTACTGAACTTCAGGTACACTTTTGCCTATCGAGTTTACAAATCAATTAAGTCAGAAGAACAAAGCTTTTTTGCATGCCAGTAAAACAATGCTCATTAAATTTTGGATTAAGGTGCAAAGACAATTGCGTCTTAAAATGGATGAAATTAATTGCTGTCTTGGTTTCTTTTTGATCTTCTTTAGCTTTTGTTATTCTTGTCTCTCTCCCCCTCGCTCTCTCTCTTCTGCTCTCATGAATTTATTGGTATGCCAGAGACTATCATACATTAGTGATCAAAACAATATTTTTTATGAATAAATTTGAATGCACTCTGCCTACTCTAAGAACCATGAAGGGAGAAAATACCTAAACTTATTGCCTCTTCATTTAAAAAGCAGCCTCATTAACATTATGGAAGAGATTGTCAAAGGCACAAATAGCAGTGTCTTTGCAAATCTCACCCCAAACATTAAATGAATCATTGTTCCAAGCTGATCCTCCAAACTCTGTAGTCCATGATTCATTTGTCCCCTAATCATGCTTTTTTATGGCTGGTGTTTTACCCTGCATCTTCTGAGCCTCTTGTCCTCCCTTCTTACCTGCTCCAGCTCTCACTGTACGAAGGGGAATAGGACAATGCCCGTATGCTATCATACATGCAGTATCTCGGAAGTGGTGCAGTGATGTGCACTAGTGCAGGAGTGGTCATTCTACTCCTGTACACTATGGACACTACTCTATGTTTAGCTGGAGGCCAGAGACAATGGGTGAAAACAAATAAGACAGAGGCAAGTCGGATCCCCAGGGGAGGGCCACTGCAGTCAGCACACTTTGGGATGGTGGGGAGGGCAGTTCAAAGGAGCAGCCCCTCCTGTGGAAGGGCTTGGAGGGGGGTGTGCCATCACAAGTTCATCCATTCCACGGTTGACTGAGGAGCCATCCAAATAGGGCAAGACTCCTGATGTGCAGCAGGATTGGTCCTCTAGGAGGAGCTGCCATCAAACAGCTGATTTGGGGGGACCAGGAGGCGGGTGCTTGCCTGGGCTGCCAAACAGCTGGGGGGCCCAGAGCAGTGCGCTCCTCTGCCTGTTGGGTGTGCTCACCTCCTGATCAGCTGGCGTGCTTGCCTGATCTGGGTGAGCGCAGTTCTCTGGCCTTCCCCTCCCTGGGTAAGTACGCTCTTCCAGGTGTAATCCTCAGACCTTGCCTTGTGTCAGGGCTGAGTGGGGCCTAATGTACAGGCGGGCACGTATTAGCCCAGCTGGGTGAGCCTTAGTCTGCACCACGTCACTGACCTTCTCTGGTAACAGCTGCCCGTCCACCCTGTGGTAGATGTGGGTGAACATTAGGAGGCCACCAAACTGACGAGCAGGTGACTCGCGGCCTCCTGCAGGCTACTCTCTCATTTGTTTTCACCCTCTGTCAAAGAAAGTGAAGCTGGCTACGAGAAGACAAACACAGGAAATAAACATTCACACAACCCTGTAAATAGAAACACGTCCAGAAAAATCTCAGGAACAGCTTGGCAGATAACATATTGGCCCTTTTCACATGAGACGCCCCCCACCCATCTCCACGCAGCTTCGCTGCATGGAGATAAGTGGAGGCACCCATGTGAATGCCACAGGGGATGGGTGGAGGTGCATGCACGCTCCTGCGCTACACCTACCTCCACCCATCACCCACGCATGGACCAATGGGATCCAATGTCCGATGCTCTGTGGGTGGCGATGGGTGTGCAACCATGGGAACAGGTGCACATCCACCTCCACCCACTGCAACGACACACCCATCCCCCCACGCACTGCAGCCTGTTTAAAAATGGCCAGGATCATCAACAGGACAGAGAAGCTTTCCATAGCACTCTGAATGTGAGTTAGGGCCAATGCCCATTCTAAAAGCGTGTTGTGAGAATGAACCTGAAATCCAGTTGGATAGAAACAGACGCCTTCCCATCTTGACGGAACTTTTCTGCATTTTCAGAATGTCAGTCAGAAATTTATGTCACGGATTTAAGCCATGGTGGAATTCCAACTGAGTTCCAACTGCAGGGCATCACCATTTTGTACCTTGCAGTGCATGCCCCAAATGGCAGCACCTAGACTGCTTGTGTGCAGTATGAATGTCACAGATTTGCTGATGTGTAGTAGGAGGTGGAATTAATCTGATCGTTCCAGCGAAACATGGCCTGCATTGATTGGAATGGCTGGATCCACCAAAAATGGAATCGAAGCTAGAATTTTGTTACAACCTGAAGGCAAGGTCACAGTGTTGCAATGGTTAGATCTATTACTGAGAACCTCTCTGGACATAAGGAGCACACTCTCGAGGTCTGATTGTACACACCTTTTGCCGCCTTAAAATCCATATTAATATTGGGCTCCCAGGAAATGTAGGTCTGGACCCTCTTGTGTTTCAGCTTCTTGGTCTGAACCTTTGTGCTATGAAGGTTTTCCATCTTCAAAGGACAAACTCTAATTAATCCTCCCTACTCTCTGGTGAAGCAGATATATTATCCCAGATTTAATGTGTTAGTTACTGTTGAAGATGCAATAAAGTTGCTTTCAGCATTCAAATTTTTGTAGAGGGGAAAGTGTATTTTAATGAACTGTTTTAATCTGAAGCTTTCTGAGAGTTATTGCTCTGTGGATTCTCAATAAACAACCAGTGAGAACTATTGCGAACAAATATTCTTATTTTGGAAATGATGAAGGGTGAATTTGTATAGATTATTATTATTATTATTATTATTCAGCGTAAACCTCCTTTAGGCAGAATAAGTGCTCTGCCTTTCCCTTGCCATGGGCGTAATTCTGTAAGGTGTTGAGCTCTTGGTCTTGATCCACTATTAAAGTCTGTGCAGGAACTAATAACCTGTATTGAACCTCAAGCCCATGTGTGGTGGCATTCCATCTTGTGGGATGAAATTTGAGCAAAAGCTTGTGCATTCATCGCAGGCCTTGATCCAGAGTGCTTGGCACTTTGCTAGATTGACTACTTCTTTTTTCTTAAATATAATTGGATGCTTCTCAGTTTAGCCCATAAGGATACATTTTGGAAAGAAGTGGCGTTGTCTCTAAACATCCTCCTGAGTATGTGTTATTCAGAAGTTGAACACTTTTTCTGGCAGTGATTGTACCTTACAGCTTTCAAGCAAATCGCTCCCTCATGTCTTGATTGAGTAATACCTATACCCATAGTATTAGGGTCTTAGCAGAGAGGTAAATTATGTATTCCAAAGACAGCTTTTCTGTCCAGACAGCCGTATATTTAAAAATGAACCCAGACTAACAACATTGCACAGAACAGTTAGCAGTACTAATGGCCCTGTAAAAATAGCTTTCATTGGGTGTCTTTAAACGAGATGCATCCCTTTCATTGGATGTTTTAAAACAAGACTCATCCTTTCGTTGGGTGTTTTTAAAGGAGATGCGTCCATGCCCCCCCCCCATCCACGTGGCCAACTGCTTGTGAGATGGTGGCATATGGGGAGGCGCACTCCCATGACTTACACACCGGGCCCCCCCGGCCTCTCATGGAGCCCCACCAAAAAATCAGGAGTGCCCCATGTGGGTCAGGGGGGCTGCCTCTGTGCATGGGGCAGCCATTCCAGGAGCTACCAATGTGCATGGGCACCCAGCACCCACCCCATTCAGCAGCCAGGGACAGACCCCTCCCCTCTCCCCCGCTCCCATCGCTCTCTTTTAAAAATACCCTTTGTTGTTTCCTCGAGCTGAAATGAGTACCCACAAAAATGGGTACCCACTGAAATCTGGTCCCACTCAGTACCACTGGGTACTAATCGGTACCCAATTAATGCTCGATGCTATCTGGTGTACCAATTTACCATTTTTTGTACTGATTTTCCGATTTCCATTACTGGTTTCCCAACTTTCAGTACTCATTTTTTTAAAAAAAATTCCATCCTGATTCCTTTACCGTTTTATTGATCAGTATGAATTGGTAATTGTAATAGTCAATGTCCAGGTAGCGATTGGTACTTGGGGACCAACTGGGCAACTGAAAGACTCCTAAAAATACGAGTACTTGCTTCAGCTCTAATGACTGGCTGATGGGAGCTGC
The DNA here is from genome assembly GCA_003113815.1 of Sphenodon punctatus. Taxonomy (NCBI): domain Eukaryota; kingdom Metazoa; phylum Chordata; class Lepidosauria; order Sphenodontia; family Sphenodontidae; genus Sphenodon; species Sphenodon punctatus. The sequence goes on along the minus strand of QEPC01014730.1, from coordinate 1,650,809 downwards.
CAGGAGTAGATAGTATGAGGAGGAGGTATGTTAGAAGCAAAGTTAAACTAATTACATGACACCCCCCTCCCACGCATGCACATTGGTTTTCTAAACAGGACTCCATGTGCTTGGGTATTTGAGTGGCTTTTTCTCCCCACTATGGGAAACAGGAAAGTTGGCAGGGTCCCGTGCCGATCTCTGAATCCCAAGGACAGGCACAAATGAGTCGTGGTTGGACTTGTGTCAAGTTTTATTTATTTTATTTATTTATAAATATTTGTTAGTCACCCCCCTCATGCCTACGGCATCCCGGGGCGGCTTACAGCATAAAAACACACAATAAAATTCATTAAAACAATGTTTTAAAAATACAACCCCCCTACCCCCCTCCCCTCCGAAGGCCTGGGCGAACAGCCAGGTCTTGCAGACTCACCAAAACACCAACAGACCTGGGGCCAGACGGGCTTCCTCGGCCCCAGGTCTGTTGGCCGGCCACCGAGAACGCCCTCTTCATTGTGGCCCCCCGCTTTATAGTTGATTCCTATATCTTTTAGGTGGTGTGTGGTGTGTGGTGATCCTATGATGGGCTTTTGGTTCCATTAATAAGTAAAGGGCAAACAATGATTTCACTTGATTCAGCTGATCTGGTTCCACTATCTTTATTTTGTTATTCTTCTGTTGTTGCTGTGACTGATGAAACTCACCTCTCACTATACTTAATGCCAGGAATTTGACAAGGGACAAAATCCATTAGCCTGGGTGACATCATTCTCTTCCATATGATTAATTGACACGTAGCAATTTGTGATTCCCACACTGTATTGTATCCTGATAGCACCCTTAGCCCTTGCTTTGTATCTTGACATCTGAAAGGCACTAGGGTAGGCAGTCAACCTTGTCTGCATTCTCACAGAAGGTAAATGGAGCTTGCTTTCTCTGATAGCTCAACATTCATAATCAATTATTTTATTGCAGAGGCATTGGCATTCCATTCATTATGTCTTTGGTTCCCATGCAGGATTCTTACAAGAGGTGTATTTGATGGCAGGTGCCGGTTAACCTTTTGCCATTCTTCTGAATGAAGCATTGCTTGTATTCCATTGTCAAGAAATTACATTGCGTTGTAAACATTTTTTAAAAGAACTCCTCTCGTGGACCCATACCATGCACACGGCCTGGCAAGAACCAGGAGTGCTTTTGAGGCTATATTATCTGAGGAAAGGGATAAGGCAAATTACAACGCATTGCTGGTCAAATATGGACTAGCATTAATGGGTTCTGAAGGCAGATCCATATAACACTCTTTGCCAGGAAGCATTGTTCCTGTGATGCGAGAGTTTGAGGAATATGTAAGGCAAAAGATGTGGTAGTGTCCCAAGAGCACCATGAAAGACACCAATTGCTCCTCAGCGTTTAATATTTGGCTTATAAATATTTGTGTGCAAAAACCCACTCATATGGCTACACACGTTCTACGTATCCATCCCTTTGAGTCATGGTTTTAAAAAATGAGAACAGAAAGAAGACAGCACAGACCTGTAAATCCTTTAATTAATTAAAGGATGATTTATGTGAATTTATTGTACATTTGCAGGATTAAAGATCTGTCTTGTCTTGACACACTAAATTTTTTTTTTTTTAACATTACAGATAATTCTTCGTTTGCTTTCACAGGTGCTTTGAGAAGGGGGGGGGAGTGTAAGAATTCTTATGTAGAGTAGGTGGCTTTGATGGGATCATTATCCTTATTCTGACCTACTGCTGACATTTGGTGATGAACCTTCTCTTTTTTTACAGCAAAGTTTAGAGAGAGTATACTTGCTCTCTAACTTGTTCCCAGCCCGAGGAAGCTCTGGTCTGAAAGCTTGCATGCCTTCACCAACAGAAGTAAGTCCAATAAAAGATATTATTGGGACTACTTTGACTCTATTTAAAGCAAAAGCGAGTCTTGGATGCTCAGGCTGTGACCCACAAACCACTTACACTAGAATAAAGCTTTGTAGGCTTCAGTGACACAACTCCAGAGGAAGAGGTTTGCGGATTGTGGCCTGAGATAGGTATTTTATTTTATTTTTAAAAACAACAACAAAAACCCAGTCTTATAAATTCTCCTAATTCACTTGGTTTTAGTCTAAGTAAAATAGAATGAAACAATCCTGCAGGTATGTAAATCACTTGTGTGTTTTTTTTTTAATTTAATCCAAAGAGATGACTGAAATAGTCTTTATATAGTTCTTTACCAGTTTCCAGAGGCGGGGGTTCATTTTATGATGCAAACTACTACAATTTCCTTCAGCAGTAAACCTGAATTATTCACTTAACCTTTTTTAAAAAAAAATAAAATAAAATAAAAAATAAAATAAAAAAGAAACGACCTCAGCAGCACAGATTGGAAGCCTGATTCATTGCAAATTACACATTGTTGTTCCCTAAGACTCTGGTATAATCTAAAAAAGAACCTAATAAACTTTTAAAAGATATAGGGTCCGATCCTTCGCTGATGTAAATCAGCATAACTACAGTCAGGTCAAAGGCCGTTTTGAGACGGGGCATGCCCATGCATGTCCACCCAGTGGACACATGTGCAAACGTCCGTCTAAAAGTGGCGGTGGCTGGGCATGCACTTCCACAACCCACGCACCTCCACTCATCTCCCTGCACGGAGCAACCTGGGTTTTTCCTGGTTGCTCCGTGTGGCAGCATGAATGGGTGGTGTGTGGGTGCAGGCACAAGCCCAGTGAACCCCCATTCCCCTTCCATGCGAATGCCCCCCCTCACTGGAAGTCTGTGTATGCTCCACCAAGCGCGTACGGACCCACCTACCAGCTAGATCCATTTAAAAACGGCCAAAGTAGTTGGGTCAGTTTACACCAGCTGAGCATATGGCTCAGTATTGCTCAGCAAAATACTATTAATCTCTCCTGTATTTACTCTTTTATAGGCCCTTTTTAAAAGGGATGCACTGGGGGGAGGGGACGTTGGTGTGTGTTCCAGTGGGGGGGGCACATATGGGCGCACATCCATCCCCCCACAGATAGAGCAACCAGCGTTGTCGCCATTCACCACTTGTTCCGTGCATGGGTGATGGGTGGAGGTGGGTGGGCATGCGGGTTTCACGGAAGCGCGCATGCATGCCTACCCAGTGCCAGCACCTCTGTACCCACAGGACTCACCTACGCATGCCCACGCAGATCTGCACGTGGGCATGTATGTGTGCACCTCATGTAAAAAGGGCCTTAGAAAGTCTGTCACTTGGGACCAACATGGAAACCAGTCTATCTCTGGATTATTCTTTCATGAGAGCCAGTGTAGTCTTGTGGATAATATGCTGCCCTTGGTTCTAGGAGATCATGGTTCACATCCTGGCTTGGACATTAGGGATGTGCGAACGCGGTTCGGAAGTTCGGAGTTCGGGCCGAACTCGGCCTGTTTGGACGACCGAACGGAACGTCTGAACCGAATGCTCAAATGGCTGAACAGTTCGGAAAAGTCAGATGAGTTTGGATGAGTTTGGGGGTGGGAAAAACATGACTGGAAAGCGGGAAAAACGTGACTGGAAGTGGAAGGCAGCTGAGGATCAGACTTCCTGGCACCAGGGTGGAGACCAGGGGTGGTTTCTGGGTCAAATGATACCGATACTGAAAAAAAAATTCAAATTCAGTTTCGATATCGATAGCACTATTTTCGGCTGTTCAGCCAAGTTCAGCCGAACCGAACTCCGCCAAACAGAACAGCTGAACCCGAACTCGCATTTCGGACCGAACAACCGAACATCCGAACCGCGTTCTGTTCGCCCATTCCTATTGGGCATGAGCTCACTGGCTTGTCTTACTTAAGTCTCTCTCTCTTTGTGTCTGTCTCTCTCAGCCTCCATTCCCCTATCTATTAAATAGGAGTGATGATGACTAACCTCTCAGGGTTGATTTGAGGGTGTTAGATAAGGATTGCAAAGCACTTTGAAAAATCATTGTCTATAAATTAACAATTACCTTTCCTATTACTACTAATTACCCAAACTCTTTGCAACTTTATTTAAAACTGGCTTCTTTCCTCAGATGTGTCTCTTACCATCTTGTGCACAAGTACTTTTTCAGGATGATGCTAAGGCTAGCACGTCTACTGTTCCTTAAATCAACATCCTTAAGAGTCTGTACTTTCCTCTGCTAATGTTCCAGACTGGTTGGTGGCCATGATTAGCGAGTAACCATATGGGGGAACATGTGTGCGTAGGTGTTAATGTCTTCTCCATATTTAATTGACACATGTAAGCAGTGTATAATTTAATTCAACAATAAACTTCCAGCTGACGCCCAGGACTGCAGCTTAAATAGAAATTTCAAAGAAATAGAGTTAGATGGAAGCAACCAAAAAGCATACAGTTCCTTAAAATGTTCAGTCCTTAGGGCTGGGAATTTTGGTTTTGGATAGAACCAAAGCAAACTGAAAATGTTGGTTCTATACAAAATTTCAGTTGTTTTGGTGTTTTTGCATTGATTTTTTTTCTTTTTAATGCAACCCCACCCACCCCAAAAAAAATCTTCAATGGAAAAAAGAAGAGAAAACTGAAACAAGAACCAAACGTCTCCAAGAACCGAAAACAAAATGGAAATTAGTTCCGACATCCCATCCCTATTGAGTACTGGCATAATAACAAATGCAGTGCTAAATATGTCAATTGCGGTGCTTGATCTTATAAAATGTGCAGGATTCTGGCTCAGGAAAACAGCTGCTTAACTTTGGGCTAGAGGTGTGCACCAGGGACCCATGTCATTATTCATTTTCATTTTTTCTTTTTGTTATTTAAATATTTTGTGTTTGTAAATATCAAAATTTCATTTTTATTTTGCTTTCGTTTTTCATTGGTTTCAAAGGAAAGCACATTTTTGGCTGTAACTTTTTTGTTTGTCATTATATCTGGATGGGAATTAGAGGGATTGTACCTCCAATGGAAGGCACTAAGTTTACCAAAGTTCAGAAATAGTGGATAAAGCAATGAATCCGATTTCATAAGCAGTTGAATTATGTTATTTTGCAAAAATCTGCACATAAATTCCTGGCTGTAATGTCTTTGTCTCCCATCTAATGTAGATGAAATTTGGCAGATTTATACCCCTCCCCATGTTTACCTCTATACCAACTTTTAGAAGGATTGGATAAAGGGTCCTTGTGGTATAAGCAATTAACTTATAAATATATATCTGACTGTAACATCTTTGTAGTCCAACTAGTATTACATGAAATTTGGCAAGGCTGTATCTCACACCTTCAGAATCATCTCTGCAAAACATCGGAAATATGTAATAAAGGGTCCCAATTGAATAAGCCTGTACAGCATATGCATAAAATGAACCTATGCTAGAGATTCTTTTAGGTGTGACTGTGGTATAAGATCTGTTTGTGATGCCAATTGGCCAGAAGAAATGTCAACCAAATATCCTCATTCTGTTCTGTGTGACCACCCCAGCTTTTCTTCCCCATTTGTTACTGGGAAGTTGGAAGCATCTGTTTATGAAAGAGCCAAAAGAGATTCTTTTATGTCCTCTGTCACAGTGCTGCAGGATGTGATTCTGATGATAATTGGCTATCCTGGATGTGTAAACCATGTATCCTGATTTCTGGGATGCTATCCCCAAAGTCCCAGTTATGTCCCTTCTATGCCTGCCTCAGGGCCGCCCCCTATGCCTGCCTCCATGTCACCACTGATTGGTCCTATAAAGCTGGAAGCATGCAGTAATTGTCCAGTGAATGTGTCTGCTGGTCTGTTGGGTTGCTCCCCATTCTCCCACCTACAGCCTCCCTCCCCCTGCTATGCCAGGTGCCTGCCTCTGACTGGCACTGCATGCACTACTATTTATCTGGTCTTCAAGGGGACAACTTCAATTGCTTATAAAATTGATTTCCATTTATCAAATTGTCAGAGATGACAGGGAAGGTGTGGGATACAATCCTGCCAAATGTCTTGTAAACAGGATTGAATATGAAAATGTTACAGCCAGAAATGCATTTTCAAGTTAATGGCTTATAACATCAGGACACTTATTCCAAGCTTTCTGAAATTTGGCTGTTTTGGTAACCTAGGGAATGGGCATAATCTTCCTAGGTTTTATGCAAATTGGATGGAAGATAAAGAAGTTGTAGCCAGGTATGTGTATATAGCATTTCTTAAGATCACAACATTCAATTGCTTATAAAATCAGTTCCCTTTATTTAATCTTTCAGAAACATGGTACACACATTGCCATCAGTTGGGGGCATAATCTCCCTAAGTTTAATCAGAATTGAATAAGAAACAAAAAATGTACAGGCAGAAATGCATTATTACAAGAACAAAAATGGAAATGAAAATTTTCATTTTCTTTATCATAACAATAAAAACAAATTGCACACCCGTACATTTGGCCACAAGAATAGTCCTGAGGCCAGGTCTTTTCCCTTTAATTCCCCCAATCACTTTCCTTTCTTCCTGTAGTTCCTCTCCCTCATACTCTAGTCATCTTTCTCTTTGGATTCCCTTCCCTGGTTGAGGCTAAATGCTATCCCTGCAAGACTCCTGCTCTCCTTATGTTTCCTCACCTAGCTAATGACACAGCCTCTCTCTCTCCTGTGTGTAGTTCCACTTCTTGACTCTGTGGAATTGGAAACTGTCTGCGGGCAGTGCTAGAAAGAGCCATGTTGCGCAGTGTTCAGGTAGAAAGGGAATGTGCAAGAGAACTTTGAAAGGACTCTGAAAAGCACAGGAACAGCCACCCACCTTGGGGGCTGAGTAGGAGAAAAAGCTCTGGTCCCTCTTGACTACTTACTGTCAGTTGCAGTAGCATACAGACTCCCTCAAAATGCAGCAACACCTACAGTTCAGCATGACTCGGCAGCAGTTGCTCTAGATTTTTCATCCTGACTCAGCATTTGTGCTGACCTAGCATTTTTCATGTCAATAGAACTCAGCTGGTGGATTTATTTTATTAAAAGATTTAATATCCCACCCCTCCTGCCACAGGCAGCTCGGGGAGGCTTACAACAAGAAAGATCAGTAAATATAAAACCATCAAATTATAAAATTATAAAAACATATCACTCTCCCCCCCATCCCTCTCCTCCCCCACCCTCTACCCATCTCCCCTGCCAAATGCCTGACAGAACAGCCAAGTCTTACAGATTTTTTGAAAGGAGGGAAGGTCCGGGGCTAGGCGCATCCCCACCGGAAGGGAGTTCCACAGCCTCGCTGTGGCCAACGAGAATGCCTTCCCCTGCATGGCCCCCTGGAAGACTTGTGGGACCACAAGAAGGGCACAGAAACCCGGGATGGTCGCCTGAGGCCAAGACATACCTCCCAACATTTGGAGTGACCAAGGATGGACAAGCCCCACCCTGTCAGTCAATAAGCTCCTCCCTCTCACACACTTACACATACTCCTCCCAACATTCCAAGTGCATTAAGAGGGACTGAGTCCACTTTCAGACATTCCCCCCCCCCCCCGCATGCACATATTCTGGTCGCGGGGAGGGGGGGAAAGGAATGCGCAACCAGGATTGGTTGGTCTGAAGCACCACCACCACCACCCCAATGGCTTTTCCGGCAGACACACACAGGGATGCAGAGCAAGAAATCAAGATCTGCATCTCTGTGCTTGTCTAATGGCAAAGCCGTGCCAGGGGAGGGGGGGTGCTTTTAAAGCAGCCAATCCCCATGCATATCCTGGCTGCGCATTTCCCCTGCAGCCAAAATATGCATGGTTGGAGGGAGTATTATTGATTAGGCAGTTTGACCATGGTCAGAGACATAAGAAGGATGAGGCCTGAACAAATTCAGTTCAGCTAATTTGATGCATAAACCTAAGAATGACACAAATAAAGAAGGTCCATGAGAATAAAGCTGTAAATAACTCACACTCTAGCAGAATAATGTATCTTCAAGGCCACAATAACAACCCCAGATGGCCACTATCTCTAGCGAAGAAGGTCTGAAAGAGAAAGGAGGTAGCCTCAGCAGGCCAGACTGGCAATTAAGCAGTAGAGAGAAACTCCCAAAAAGCAAAAGCAGCCTTAATGGCTATGCTCCAAGTGATAGTGAAATGAATGGTCAGCTTGTTTCTGCACCTGACATACTCAAAGAGGGGACCCTGCAACGTGTATTCATAATAAATGAAGCTATAAAAGGAAACGCCTGGGGCCTTCTCTCTTGTCACCGGTGCTTGTGACTACTAGCATTGCAGTGAGCCTGCATGGGCTTCTGACCCTTACCGTCGCTCTCAAACATCCAGAGATTCCTGTCCAGCTATCTGGGATGGGGTGGGATAGTAATTCTAGAGGGTCTGGGGATTGTTTTTAGAATGTTTTAATTCCTGTGATTATTATTGTTGTTTTAAATTATTATTTTTTATGCTGTATGCCGCCCTGAGATGCCATGGGCATGAGGGAGTGGCTAAGAAATATAACTAACTAACTAAATAAATAAAATCTGCTGGGCCCCTCCTCTTCTCCTCTGAACCAGCTTGCGTCTCAGACCGTGGCCTCTGACAGATATCCTAGTTTGAGTTACTGGGGTTCTTACCTGGTAACACTGCCATGTCCAGATGTTAAGTGTCTATCCAATAAAATTGAGTTGTACCCACATATTTTGGCTTGTTAATTGGTTGCGGCAGAGCAGACTGAAGCTCAATCCTGACAAGACGGAGGTGATGGCGGTGGGTAGGGCGAAGGAGGTGTCGGCTCCTCTCGTAGAGGGGGTCTACTGTAGCCCAACAGGTTAGGAGTCTGGGAGTATTGTTGGATTCAGGTCTCCGTCTGAATCAGCAGGTGGAGATGGTGGCCAAAGCTGCCTTCCGCCAGCTGTATCTGGTATGGAGGCTGCATCCATATATTTCCAGACCCAACCTGGCCACCCTCATCCATGCCTTCATCACCTCGAGGCTGGACTACTGCAACACGCTCTACGTAAGGCTTCCCTTGAAGCTGGTTCGGAGGCTGCAGCTGGTGCAGAATGCGGCGGCTCATCTCCTTACAGGGATGAGTTGATGGGAGCATATTACCCCTGTGCTCCGCATGCTGCACTGACTGTCTATAGCATACCGAGCCAGATTCAAGGTGCTGGTCTTGGCCTATAAAGCCCTACACAGTCTTGGCCCTTCATACCTCAGGGACCGCCTCACCCTCCACACCCCAGAGTGACCCCTTTGGTCTGCCAGGGGCGCCTTCTTGGAGGTCACAATGGAGAGGGTGTTCTCAGTGGCCGTGCCGCGACTATTGAACTCCTTCCTGGAGGAAGCCCGTAGGCCCCCAATTTGTTGGCTTTCTGCCGGGCCTGCAAAACCTGGCTGTTCTCCCAGGCCTTCGGAGGAGGGGAGGGTGGGTTGGGATAAAATTTGGGGGGGGGGTTGTTTTTAGAAGGAGTTTTAGATGTTTTAATATTTGTGTTCCATTGTTGTTTTAAATTATTGTTATTTTTATGTTGTAAGCCGCCCTGAGATGCCATGGGCATGAGGGGGCGGCTAAGAAATATAAATAAATAAAATAAATAAATAATTGGCGACCTTCAGTCCCGTTTGTGGTAAACTGAGGTACAACAAACTCATTTATTTCCTAACAGGGAGAATGTCTGAAAATGGCCTTAAGCTCTCCTGCAAGGCTGGCCTTATGACAGGGCAACCCAGAATGACTTCCCTGGGCCCCACTCTTTTCTCTACTTACAGGGCCCCCACAATGGACCCCTTTTCCTCATTTTACTTCACTTTGGGACCTGTAAATTCTACAGACAGCCCTGTTCTCCTTATCTTTTTGCTTAGTTTCTTGTTGTTCCATCCCCTCCCCATTTCCTCTCTCACCGGCTTTTCCTGGGATGCAACCAAGAAAGGGATGTCTGAAGCTCGAATACCAACCTTTTTGTCTCTCTCTCTCTTCTGAAAGAGGGTCTTTTATCCCCAAAAAGAGGGACAGTGGGATTCAGCACCCAAAGAGGGACTGTCCCTCCTAAGTGGGGACTCTTGGGAGGTATGTCTTAAATTCCATAGAGGACCCTCATATGCTGAAATAAGGTTTCCCACACAAGTTGGTGGGACCACACATTGATTGAACTAAAGGATACTGGTGTAACTGATTTAGACTAAATCAGTTACACCAGTATCCTTTTTTTTTATGGAGACAAGTCTTCAAACTTGACTTAATGCTAGGGCCTAGCAAAGCGGTAGGTAAATTACTCAATCCCAAGAGCCACAAAACATATGTATATGTGGGGGTGGAGGGGAGGCGCACACACGCACAAGTCTCTCCAACTGTATGACTGGCTGGTGAATCCAGTGCCCTGGAATTCAGGCGCTGAGACTCTGTTGCAACAAAGTAAGCACTAAGAACCACACTTGAACTGTCCAAGAGCGGTATGTCTTATTTGGGGGTTGAGGGAATGTCCTGATTAGGGATGTGCGAATGCGGTTCGGAAGTTTGGAGTTCGGACCAAACTCGAATAGTTCAGTCAACCGAATCGAACTTTCAAACCAAACTCGAATTCGACTGAACTGTTCAGTCGAATCCGAACCAGTTCGGAAGGCCAAAAAATCCGGTTTTGAATGTATGAACTAGATTCGGAAGTTTGGAGTTTGGACCGAGCTCGAATAGTTTGGTCGACTGAACCGAACTTTTGAACCAAACTCGATTTTCGAACAGAACCAAATTTCCGAACTCGGTTCTGTTTGCACATCCCTAGTCCTGATTCCCTGGTGAGATCAGGGGATGGAGGGAATGGATTAGAGAAGGTAGGGAGCATCTCCCTGGTGAACGTGGGGGGTTGCTCCCTGCAGGAGGGAAAGATTGTGCCCCCCCTGTGAGGGGGTAGGTGAGGGGAGGAATCTTCCCTCTGCCTGCCTGGCAATTTGGCATTGGAATAGGGGGCCTGGGGGAGGGGCTGGATGGGGGGACACAGCCACTGGGGTCGTGATGGGCTAGGGGGTGATATGGTCCCTTTGGGAGGCCAGTACATTCCTTGAGGAAGGAAAGGTGTCTAGTACCTGTCCCCCTCACTGCTCCCAGAGCAGAAGGTGAGGTGGCTGAGGTTTGGAGGACCCAAGGCCTGGTTATGATGCTGTTGAACAATAAATCATCTATTGTGGCAGCTGATCTCGTGTGCATCACAGAGACTTGTCTGGACACTGAGTCGGGGCCTGTTTTGGCTGACCTTGTTCTGGCTGGGTACTCTGTGCAACATCAACCAAGGCCAGAGGACCTTGGGGGGAGGGGGTGTAGCTGTTATTTTTAAGGAGTCATGGTCCATTAGGAGGTACCCGGTGCAAACTTTGCCAGGTATTTAGTGACTCCACCTTGTGACTGATTTGGCCGGAGACAGATTAGGGCTGCTGCTGATATACCAGGCAACTTCCTGTACAGCAGCATCCCTGCATGATCTAGAAAAGATGGTGTCAGAGGTGGTTTTGCAGTCCCTGAGGGCTATAGTCTTCGGGGACTTCAACATGCATGTCGACACCAGGCTTCAGGGTGCCGAGCATGAGTTCATGGTCACCATGGCAACCATGGGCCTGTCTCAGATAGCAGTCAGCCTGATACATGTGTGGGGGGGTGCACACATTGGATTTGGTATTTTGCACTGGCCTGATGGTGGGGGATATTTCTTTGGTCCCTTTGTCATGGACAGATCACTACTTCCTGTGGGTCCATCTCCTGACACATGTCAGCCTCTGGAGACATGCAGGATACGTTTGGTGTCTCTGCCCCAGGAGACTTATGGAACCTGAGAGGTTCCAGAATGCTCTGAGGGAGATACCCTCCGACCTTGACAGTCGATCACTTGATGACCTCGTAGCCTTCTGGAACACCTTGTTGGCCAAGGTCATTGACTGATCAGCTCCTAGGTGTCCGCTCCCAGAGTATCGACGATGCAGGTCCCCATGGTTTATGGAGGATCTGCATCGACTGAAGCAGGAAGGGTGATGGTTAGAGTGACGGTGGCACTGGACCCGTAATGAAGATGACTGATTGCAGCACTGAGCTAGTTTGAAAGCATATGCGGTGACTGTGCAGGCAGCAAAGAAGGTCTTTGCGGCCATCATAGTGTCTGCAAAGTGTCATCTAGCTGAGCTTTCCTGGGTGGTGAAGGGGCTGGTCAGTCCAAACTATCTCCACCTGGAGCCAGAATCTTCCAGTGCTCGCTGTGATAAATTTGCTGACTATTTTGTGGACAAAATTGCTTGCATTCACCATTGCTTCGATGCCACACATGGTACAGTAGGGGAAGCAGCGGTAATGAAAGCTCCCACGTGTCCTGTTTTATGGGATCAGTTTGAGTCTGTGACATCCGCTGATGCTGAGGATGTTCTGGGGTCTGTCAGGGTCACGTGTTGTGAACTAGATCCATGCCCATCCTGGATGGTTAAGGCCAGTCAGGAGACACTGGGGCCATTGCTGCCTGAAGTAGTCAGTGCTTCCCTTCAGGAGGGCAGGGTCCCGGTGTCCCTTAAGGGGGCCTTCATGCGCCCATTGCTCAAAAACAAATCTCTTAACGTTGACTCCCTGGTCAGCTATCAGCCAGTTCTAACCTAACCCTAACAATTTTAGCGAGGGTTATTGAATGGGTGGTGGCTCGGCAGCTTTAGACACATCTAGATCAGGTCAGTTTTCTAGATCCCTTACAGTCTAGCTTTCATCTGGGTTATGGCACTGAAACTCCACTTGTGACTTTGGTCGACAGCCTCCGCCATAAGTTAGACTGAGGCTGTTCAACCCTCTTCGTCCTGTTAGATCTGTCAGCTGCATTTGATACCGTTGACCATGAGATACTGGTGACCTGCATGCGGGACCATGCTGGGGTGGACGGGCTCATTCTTGGATGGTTCCGTTCCTTCCTGGCCAGAAGGACCCAGCTTGTGGTACTGGGGGATGTTTGTCATCCCCCCCCAGGATCTCATGTGTGGTGTCCTGCAATGATCTATTCTGTCCCCTCTCCTGTTCAACATGCATATGCAGCCTTTGGGTGAGGTTGTGTGGGAGTTTGGGGTTTGATGACATCAGTACTCTGATGACGCTCAACTGTACCTATGCTTTTCTGCTGACCCAGACCCGGCAGTCTCATTGCTTATTGCTTATTATTATTATTATTATTATTATTATTATAAACATTTATATAGCTCCGGTCATGTACCTGGCGCTGTACAGAACATAGACATAGATGCGGTACCTGCCTGTGGCTTACAATCTAAAAGACAAGGAGGGGGAGACAGGGAGAGGGGACAGTGGGAGAGACAGGGGAGAAGACAAACAAACATTCAAGCGG
>QEPC01014730.1:1564319-1632150 GCA_003113815.1 Sphenodon punctatus | reverse complement strand
GAAATGAAACTTAAAGCAATCTAATAATCCTACTCAACGCTTGCTGTTCAGGAACAGTGACTAGCTCAGAAGGTGTTGGGAAGGGGGGAGGCAGATAGTTTCATTTCTTGCAAGTCTCTCCACCCCTGGTGCCTGGAAGTCTGCTCCTCAATGACTAGTACTACCCCTCCCTGTCACCTTACAGTGAACCTTTTTTTGCCACCCGAACTCACCTAAACGCGATCTGAACTGACCGAACTGTTTGGCCATTTCGCCGTTCGGTATGTTCGGTATGTTAACGTTCGTGTTCGTGTTCGTGTTCGTGTTTGCGTTCGGTCGTCCGAACAGACTGAGTTCGAGCCGAACTCCAAACTTCCAAACCGCGTTCGCCCATCCCTAAAGGCAAATAGATTAAGTCACATGTGGTGAGATTGCCAGAGGAAAGGGTGTTGAGCCCCTAGTCTCTGCCAGCCTACTTAGTCCCCTCAAGCGATCAATCTTAGATGCTTGTTGCCTTGGTTTCTGAGTGCCTTGAACTGTGCACGGCCTTGTAATAAATGTGCTACTTCAAATAGCACATTAATAAATAAATAAATAGGATGTGCTACAGTAGCTAGTTTAATAACCAAGTTTTAGAACTTGCTAAAATGCATTAGAACCTAATGCCTGTAAGTTTATAACATTTATCGGTTCCTCCTGGATGCAGAGCCTTTGTCAAATGTTTTCTGACAATCTAAATAACCAGCATCTTTGACATTTACTGCATCCCCTTTTGCCACTCTGAGACAGTAACAGCCTCAATGAAGTCTAAGTTACTGAGGCATGACTTGAAACAATATTAGCTGTCCTTGATCAAACTCTTCATTTCTGATCCACCCTCCACAGCTCACGTGATCTCAATTTGTCGTTTTCTAAGTCTTCCCCCCTATAAAACTAATGGGAAAGGAACCAACTGGTAATTTCTTCCTGCATGTCTGGTTGGCTCTCTGCCAGATCCTTGAACGTAGGGAACTAAATATACATTTTCATTACTCTTTCAATTTCTGTGCTTACTTCATTTAGCACTTTTCAATGAGGTTTGTCTGGTTCTGGGCTTTTATCAGTTTTAAGAACAACAATCTAGTTAATTGCTGGTTTAGGTGTTATCTGTCACTTTTTAAATTTTTCACCTTCATTCCAGTATTGAATCCTAGGCGAAAAACTGCCCTCTTCATCTTTAAAGATAGGTCCAGAAACAATTGCCGGATAGCCTTCCTGTTCTTTTACACTCCATCACTTTTTTCTGCTGTCAGTTGCTTAGTGTATAATTACACTTAAAATATCTTTTGGTATTCATTGAGATGCTCTGCCACTATATGATGCTCATTTTTCAATTTGGCTTGCTCAAGTACTTTTGATTGTCTCAGGCTCTTGTTATAATTTACATAATCTTCCTGTTTTGCAGGTCCTCTGTACCTTTTAATGCCATCATCTTATCCTTGATAGTGTTTTCCTCCTCCTTCACTGCCTCATATTGGTTTCTGTTCTTATTTGTGAAACCTACCATACGTGTTTTATTGGAACAAGAAGGTGTAATATGCGACTTTACAACATTTGATTTTCTGAACACTCTTTAATTCCTATCCATTTTCTTAAACTCCATCCTCCAAAAATCAACCAAGCCCAACTATGTGGGGCTGCCCTTGGTGGCTGTTTGGAACCTGCACGTAGTGCAGAATACAACAGCCTGGCTCCTTTTGAGGGTGGGTTGCCATGAGAACACGGCCTCTGTGCTTCAGAGTCTTCACTGGCTCCAAATAGTTTTCCGGGCACAATTCAAGGTGCTGGTGGTGTTGACCTATAAAGTCCTAAATGGCTTGGGCCCCACATAACTGAAACACAGTCTCGCCCGCTGTGCCCCATTGTGATCCATGCAGTCAGCTAGGATCACTCTCTTGCAGGTACAACTTAACAGTCATGTTCCTATGGTGAGGCTGTATTACCCTGGATCTTTCTTTTTGTGAGGACAGTGGGTTGGGTGAGGGCCTTTGGGTGTATGTGAGAGGTTTTTAGGGGATTTATATATATTCTTGTGTACTTTTTATATAGTTCTTATTTTGTAAGCTACCCTGAGCCTTAGGAGACGAGTGGGTATAGGTTGAATGAATAAATAACTATTTTTGTTCTATGTCCTTTGAAAATGTTCTGATACATATCATAGGTAGGGCTTGTCTTCTAAATCCACAGTAGCTGCTATGGAAACACTACTTTAACAATTGATATGCATCCTACAAAAATACAGTGGTTGCATATAAAATTGAACTGAAAAAGGTACAGAGAAAGTCAACAAAGATGATCAAGTGCACGGAATAACTTTGATACGAGGAAAGCTCAAAAGATTAGAGCTCTTCAATTTGGGAAAGAAAAGACTACGGGGGAGGGGGAGGGATATGATAGAGGTTTATAAAATGATGAAATGGTATAGACAAAGTAAACAAGGTAAATGACATCTCTCGTTCTCATGTTGCTAGACCCAGGAGTCAACTGATGAAATTATCAGGGCGTAGCACTGAAAAAAACAAAAGACAGTACTTTTTCAGGAAGTAAAACGAACAAAAGACAGTCCTTTTTCTCACAATGCAAAACTAACGTATGGAACTCATTGCCATGGGATATTTTAAGAAACTTGACAACCCATACTCTTGCTAGTATTACAGTTCTTTCTGTTGTTGTTACAGTTTCTTGAGTTCGATAGCTTTGGCTGCCAAATTCCAAGTTCTAATAACATAAGAAGTGTCATCCTGGGTCAGACCAGTGATCCATCAAGCCCAGTACCCTGCATCTGTCAGTGTCAATTATAAATCACTTCAGACCATACCCAATAGGTCATAATGGAGTGATCCAAAATTACTTGTAACAAGATGGCCCTGCTCCCATGGTGCGGGGTAGGCTGCTAGGTATATGAGGGGTTATGAGCACTAGACGGATCCGTAGACTAGGAAGGGCTATATCATATAAGGAAGCACAACAGGAAGTATACAGTAGAAAAACAAAGCACAAACTTGAAAATAATTTCCCTCAGGATAGTGTTATGGTTAACGCCCCCAGGGGACAAACCGATATTCATCACAGAGAGGGAATTCTGTTGAATAGCCCAGAAGGACAGGAGAGGAGCAATGAACAGACCAAAGAGGAGACACCAGGAAAGCTAACTGAGGATACTGACATGAGGTAGGAAGGGGGTAAAACTAGTAAGGATTAAGGGGGAGGGGAATTACATGTTGGGGAAGAATTAGTATGTAAGACTAAGCAGAGTACCTGCACTGGGAGGAATAACAAACATAGAGCAACCAAGGGAGAAAAGGGTGCAGTGAGACAGGCATTCATACCCATACGACAGGGAGGGCAACTGAGGAGCTAGGAGACAGATAACAAGGTAAACAAACCACAGGAACAATACAACTCCTGGAAAATAGGTAACTTGATGAGGTAGACAGATAACAGACAGCAGCAGCACAATGAAGCAAACCTCAAGGAAGCAGCCGGTTTACAAACTGACAGCAAGTTCTCCAGAAGAGAGCCATAGCTGAAGCAGTGTTTAAATAGGGAAGGGGCAAAGTCGATGCAGCTGCGGAGAGGAACTCAGGTTACCCCAGCAACCATCATCAGTGCTGTGCCTTAAAGGGGCTGTGCCTGTATTTCACAAGCACCTTTCTCCTCCTTGTAGTGGCTGGGATTCTAACACAGGCCCCCAAACCCAATCAGCTCTCCTCAGTCAGTCATTCTTCGTTTATATGTTATCACAGCATCTGTACCTTGTAGCTTCGGGTCAGGCCCTGAATTAGACTCTCAGCCATGGGCCTGGTCAGCACACCGGAGACCTCAGTGCATACTCCTTGATCCTCTCCACTTCTCTATATACATCCTGTCCCTAGGCAAACTCATTATCCCCATGGCTTCCAATATCACCTCTATGCAGATAATACAAAACCCGCAGGTGATGGTGACTCGCCTGCGAGACCATGCCGGAATTGGCGGAACAGTCTTGGACTGGTTTCATTCATTCCTGGCCGGGAGAACTCACTGGGTGGTCTTGGGGGGAGTGTACCGCTTCCCCCCGAGACCTCACATGTGGAGTCCCGCAGGGTGCCATTTTGTCCCCCCTCTTGTTTAACATCTATATGCAGCCATTAGGGGAGATCGTGAGAGGGTTTCAGGGCATGCAGTGTCATCAGTATGCTGATGACACTCAGCTCTACCTCTCCTTTTCCATCGACCCAGGCCATGCAGTCTCCTTATTTTCCCAGTGCCTGTCAGCTGTGGGGGCTTGGATGAGGTTGAGCCATCTGCAACTGAATCCTGACAAGACGGAGGTGATGTTGGTGGGCGAGGGCTTGGGGAGCCTGGGGGTGGTTGAATCTCCTCTTGTTGGGGGGGTTCGCCCCCCCATGGTGTCTCAAGTGCGGAGTCTGGGTGTGCTCCTTGATTCGCGGCTCAGCTTGGAATCTCAGGTTGTGGCCGTGGCGGGGAGTGCGTTTCGGCAGTTACATCTTGTCCGGCGGCTTCGGCCGTATCTCTCAGACTCCGACCTCGCCACTGTCATCCATGCCTTCATCACCTCGAGGCTGGATTACTGCAACGCGCTCTACGTGGGGCTGCCCGAGAAGCTGGTCCGGAGGTTGCAGCTGGTGCAGAATGCCGCGGCCCGTCTCCTGACGGGGGCGGGTCGCAGGGAGCACATGACACCAGTGCTCCGGGCTCTGCACTGGCTGCCTATAAAGCACCGGGCCAGGTTCAAGGTGCTGGTTTTAACCTTTAAAGCCCTTCACAGCCTAGGCCCTGCTTATCTGCTGGACTGCCTCACTCCCCATGTGCCCGTGCGACCCTTGAGATCGTCCGTGGGAGCCTTTTTTGAGGTTCCCTGGGTGAGGCGGGTGGCCACCGATGTTAGATCTTTTTCGGTGGTCGCCCCTGTGCTGTGGAATTCACTCCCGGAGGAGGCTCGGCTGGCTCCCACTCTCCTGCTGTTTCGGCATATATGTAAGACCTGGCTGTTCTGTCAGGCTTTTGGCGAGGGGTAGGGGTGGGGTGGGGGCGGGGATGGGGGCTTTCCCCACATATTGGGGTATTTTTAAATTGTAATTGTAAATTGTTTTAAAATTTTATATTGTTTTAATGTTTTAATGAATGTTGTTTGCCGCCCCGGGCTGCCCTGTGGGCAGGAGGGGCGGGATATACATTTTAAATAAATAAAATAAGTAAATAAACTCTCTCTACTCCCTCTCTCTCTCCATCTGTTTAAGCTCGCCTTACCAGCTGTCTCTCTGATATCTCTACCTCAATGTCTCAACCTCAACATGGCTAAAACTGAACTCCTTATCTTCCCCCTCGTCCTTTCTCTCCCTCCTCCCTGTCAATCCTTATTGACAGGGTCACCATCCTTCCCATCCCCCAAGCCCGTAGCCTAGGCTTCATCTTTGACTCACCCCTTTCTTTTAAATCCTACATTGACTCTGTTGCCAAATCCTGTCGCTTCTTCATCCATAAAATTGCTAAGATTCACCCTTTTCTCTCTGTCTCGTCTGCCAAAACCCTTGTTCATGCCCTGGTCATCTTTCGCCTCAATTACTGTAACCTCCTTCTCACTGGTCTCCTGCGCTCTCCCCTTTCTCCCCTTATCTCCATCCAAAACTCTGTTGTCAGGGTCATCCACCTTGCCTGTCGCTTCAACCACGTCAGATTGTAATCCCTCGGGCAGGGACCATGTCTATTCCATTACTTTGTAAAGTGCCAGGTACATTGCTGGCACTATATAAATTCTTGCTAATAATAATAATAATAATAATAATACTCACAGCTCTCTTCTATGCAAGAGTTGGGCACAAACTGCCAGAGCTCCCAAAGCTCAAGGCTTACCCTTCTAGCCGCTCTAGAGGGTGTGCCTCAGGTGATGAACTGGCAGTCCTTAAAGGGTCCATGCTGCTCCATTACAGTACTATTGATCAATTTTGTGCCTGTGGTACAAAACTGCCCTTTGTCCTAATATTTAATGTTAGTAGCCAATCCAACTGTACAGTCTTGTGATACCTTGCTAAATTCATTAATGCCTAGAAACAGCATGCCTTCTCCCCTGCACAGTCTAATTAGCTAGTTGTTCAATCATCTTATTCTCAAAAGGTCATAGTCTCCACCTAAGCATTATGAATTAACTTACTATCTTTTTGACTTGATTTTTCTTACTCTTACCCTGGAAAACCAATATGTTTTTCATAGGAATGTAAGATTATTAACAATAAATCAAGATCTGTACTGGTGAAGTATCCAGTGCATTGGAGGAAGTCTGAATTCCTGCACAACCATACCAAATTTTTGTGCATAGCCTATAGGGATGTGTGAACAGAACTGAGTTTGGAAATTCAGTTTGGTTCGGCTCTCTGTGTGAGGAATGATGGCCCCAGACCCTTGATGGTGGGTCCTGGGGCTAGAGTGGCAGATTCTAGGTATTGGCCACAGCCCTGCCAGTAACGTGGCCCCAGAACCCTGACAGTGGGTCCTGGGGCTTGAGTGGCTGTTTCTTGGTGAGTTGGAATGACATCACCTCTGTGCAAGGAATGATGGTCCCAGACCCATGATGGTGGGCCCTGGGGCTAGAGTGCCAGTTTCTAGGTACATATTGGCCAGAGCCCTCCCTGCCTGTAACTTGGCCCCAGAACCCCGACAGCGGGTTCTGGGGCTGGAGTGGCTGTTTCTTGGTAGGTTGGAATGACATCACCTCTGTGCGAGGAATGATGGCCCC
Source organism: Sphenodon punctatus (assembly GCA_003113815.1). Taxonomy (NCBI): domain Eukaryota; kingdom Metazoa; phylum Chordata; class Lepidosauria; order Sphenodontia; family Sphenodontidae; genus Sphenodon; species Sphenodon punctatus. The sequence goes on along the minus strand of QEPC01014730.1, from coordinate 1,625,396 downwards.
AGACCCATGATGGTGGGTCCTGGGGCTAGAGTGGCAGTTTCTAGGTCTTGGCCACAGCCCTCCCTGCCTGGAACTTGGCCCCAGGGCCCTAACGGTGGGTTCTGGGGCTGGAGTGGCTGTTTCTTGGTGTGGTGGAAAGACATCACCTCCGAGTGAGGAATGATGGCCCCAGACCCATGATGGTGGGTCCTGGGGCTAGAAGAGTGGCAGCTTGTAGATATTGGCCACAGCCCTCCCTGCCTATAACTAGGCCAAGAACCCTGATGGTGGGTCCTGGGACTGGAGTGGCTGTTTCTTGATATGGTGGAATGAAGGCTCTCTGTATGAGGAATGATGGCCCCAGACCCATGACGGGGGATCCTGGGGATAAGGATCTAGCAGCTTCTAGGTATTGGCCACAGCCCTCCGTGCCAGTAACGTAGGCCCCAGAAACCTGACGGCGGGTCTTGGGGCTGGAGTGGCTGTTTCTTGATGCGGTGGAAAGACATCGCCTCCGTGAAAGGAATGATGACCCCAGACCCATGATTCTGGGTCCTGGGGCTAGAGTGGCAGCTTCTGGATATTGGCCACAGCCCTCCTACCTGTAACTTGGCCCCAGAACCCTGATGGTGGGTCTTGGGGCTGGAGTGGCTGTTTCTTGATGCAGTGGAAAGACATTGCCCCATGCGAGGAATGTTGTCCCCAGACCCATGATGGTGGGTCCTGGGGCTAGAAGAGTGGCAGCTTGTAAATATTGGCTACAGTCCTCCCTGCCTGTAACTTGGCCCCAGAACCCTGATGGTGGGTCCTGGGACTGGAGTGGCTGTTTCTTGATATGGTGGAATGAAGGCTCTCTGTATGAGGAATGATGGCCCCAGACCCATGACGGGGGATCCTGGGGATAAGGATCTAGCAGCTTCTAGGTATTGGCCACAGCCCTCCGTGCCAGTAACGTAGGCCCCAGAAACCTGACGGCGGGTCTTGGGGCTGGAGTGGCTGTTTCTTGATGCGGTGGAAAGACATCGCCTCCGTGAAAGGAATGATGACCCCAGACCCATGATTCTGGGTCCTGGGGCTAGAGTGGCAGCTTCTGGATATTGGCCACAGCCCTCCTACCTGTAACTTGGCCCCAGAACCCTGATGGTGGGTCTTGGGGCTGGAGTGGCTGTTTCTTGATGCAGTGGAAAGACATTGCCCCATGCGAGGAATGTTGTCCCCAGACCCATGATGGTGGGTCCTGGGGCTAGAAGAGTGGCAGCTTGTAAATATTGGCTACAGTCCTCCCTGCCTGTAACTTGGCCCCAGAACCCTGATGGTGGGTCCTGGGACTGGAGTGGCTGTTTCTTGATATGGTGGAATGAAGGCTCTCTGTATGAGGAATGATGGCCCCAGACCCATGACGGGGGATCCTGGGGATAAGGATCTAGCAGCTTCTAGGTATTGGCCACAGCCCTCCGTGCCAGTAACGTAGGCCCCAGAAACCTGACGGCGGGTCTTGGGGCTGGAGTGGCTGTTTCTTGATGCGGTGGAAAGACATCGCCTCCGTGAAAGGAATGATGACCCCAGACCCATGATTCTGGGTCCTGGGGCTAGAGTGGCAGCTTCTGGATATTGGCCACAGCCCTCCTACCTGTAACTTGGCCCCAGAACCCTGATGGTGGGTCTTGGGGCTGGAGTGGCTGTTTCTTGATGCAGTGGAAAGACATTGCCCCATGCGAGGAATGTTGTCCCCAGACCCATGATGGTGGGTCCTGGGGCTAGAAGAGTGGCAGCTTGTAAATATTGGCTACAGTCCTCCCTGCCTGTAACTTGGCCCCAGAACCCTGATGGTGGGTCCTGGGACTGGAGTGGCTGTTTCTTGATATGGTGGAATGAAGGCTCTCTGTATGAGGAATGATGGCCCCAGACCCATGACGGGGGATCCTGGGGATAAGGATCTAGCAGCTTCTAGGTATTGGCCACAGCCCTCCGTGCCAGTAACGTAGGCCCCAGAAACCTGACGGCGGGTCTTGGGGCTGGAGTGGCTGTTTCTTGATGCGGTGGAAAGACATCGCCTCCGTGAAAGGAATGATGACCCCAGACCCATGATTCTGGGTCCTGGGGCTAGAGTGGCAGCTTCTGGATATTGGCCACAGCCCTCCTACCTGTAACTTGGCCCCAGAACCCTGATGGTGGGTCTTGGGGCTGGAGTGGCTGTTTCTTGATGCAGTGGAAAGACATTGCCCCATGCGAGGAATGTTGTCCCCAGACCCATGATGGTGGGTCCTGGGGCTAGAAGAGTGGCAGCTTGTAAATATTGGCTACAGTCCTCCCTGCCTGTAACTTGGCCCCAGAACCCTGATGGTGGGTCCTGGGACTGGAGTGGCTGTTTCTTGATATGGTGGAATGAAGGCTNAGGTGGAGGAGGAGGAGCCCCATCCCAAGACTGCCCCTGGCATAGGATGGTATGTGCCACTGCACCATCACTCCTTGTCCAGGTGCAGCTCGGGGAATCCCAGCAGCGGAAGGTTCACCTTCAGGAAAAGCAACTGCTCCACCAACTTGGCCCCCAGTCTCAGGCGGTGCGGGGAGCAAATGTCCCCCGCCATGGAGAACACCCTCTCATTGGGGACTCTGGTTGGTGGGCAGGACAGGATACCCTTGGCCACTTTCGACAGGACCAGCCACACGTTGGCCTTGCCAGCCCAGTAGGTCAAGGGATCGCTCCTGGGATCAATGCATGGCTCCTCCTCCTCCAGATAGGTCTCCACTGCTGCTGAGGCGCCATCATACTCCCTCTGGCAGCTCTGGGTGGGCACCACCTGTCCCACTGCCCTCAGCCACTCTGCTTGCCCTTTTGTGCTGGGCCCCATGCTCCCCAGAGTGGACTGCACACAAGATAAGCTGCTGGCACTAGTAGGGGTCCTGCTGGTGCTGCTCATCCTGCTGCTGGTGCAGCTGCTACCGCAAGGGCTGGGGACAGGGATAGACCCGGATGGCTGGAAGGGGTCGCTACTCCCACTCCCATCATCCCCAGGGGCATCCTGTTGCATGACCCGCTCTGCCTGCCGGACCTTCTGCAGCAGCGTACCCTTCCGGAGGCCATAGACCGCTGTCTCGCGTGCCATGCTGCCCTTGATCCTGGGGTCCAGCATGGTTGCCAGGACATATTCCTCCTACTGCAGTAGCTCATCAAAGCGTGCATTCATCCCGACCTTCAGCTTCTGTGCCAGGTCAAACGCCTCATTGGAGAGCTTCCTGCCAGGAAGGCCACAATTCCGCCTCCCGAGAATCTTGTCCAGGCTCCTCTTGAGACTATGGACCAGCAGGGGCACCTGGCTGAGGGTGGAGGTGAAGCTGCTCATGGTCTCCGTCATGACCAGGAATGATCTGAGAATGAAGACCGTGTGAGCTAGAATCTCCTGTTGTACCCTGGAGGTGCCTCAATGTCTGTCTCCAGTTCCACCTGATGCAGGGCGGCTTTCTGCTCAAGAAGCCTCTCAAGCATCAGGAAGGTGGAATTCCACCTGGTGGAGACATCCTGGATGAGCGTGTGCACCGGGGACCCTTGCTCGGCCTGCTTCTCCCAGAGGAGATCACTGCCCTTCATGCTGCGGTTGAAGAACCCCACCAGCTTCTTCCCCCATTCGACCAGGGAGCTAAGGGTGCCTGGCCCAATCCCCTTCTCCCCCAAGCCCAGAGCGTCCTTCACTACAAGATTGAGGGTTGTGTGGCGCAAGGGATGCTTGCGAAGTCCCCGTCACGGACTGCCTTTATGATAATCGCTGCGTTGTCCATGACCACACACCCCTTAGTGAAGGCCAGGCCTGGTGTGACCCACTCCCTCACCATGGTGGCCAGGGCTGCCTCGAGGTTCCTTGAGGTGTGGGAGCTGTCCATGACTTGTGCCTGAAGCAGGGTCCACCTATACCCTGATTCAGGACCCCTCCTGCCACTGCCAAGCGCTGCCTCTGGGTCCTGCCACCATTGTGCAGTCACTGCCAGGTAGGCATGCTGGGTATTCATGGAGGACCACAGGTCAGTGGTGAAGTGGACCATGGCCGCCCAGCCCCTGCCAGCTGCTCCCTCACCCGCTCCTTCAAAGCCCTGTAGAGCTGTGGCACCACAGTCCAACTCAGGGTGGAGCGGAAAGGCAGCTTAAAGTTGGGGGCCAGGAACCCAATCAGCCTCTGGAAGCCCTTGTCCTCCACAATTGACAAGGGCTGGCCATCCAGGGCTATCATTTCTACCGACAGGCGGTTTGCGTTCTCATGGAAGCCAGTGCCACGGCGCCCTGCCGATGGTCTTGAGAGATCCCCCCACCCCAGCTCCTCCATGGTGAACTGACGGCACTGCTGGCGAGGCTCCTGCTGATGTTCTGCCCTCATACTGCTCCTGCTGCTAGAGGAAGGAGCAGTTGGTGCAGGACGCTGGCCCACTGAAGGAGCTGGGGGACTGGCCGCTGCAGTCAGGAACCCGCTGGCATTCACTTCCCCTGCCTTCCTGCTGCTGCCTGCTGCCACTCCCCTGGTATGGCCCCTCCTGCCTCTGGCATATGCCCCATTGCCTCCCCTAAGGGGCAGCAGACTGGCCTCTCCTTCCCTTCTCCATTTCTCCCTCCAAAATAATGTTTTTATATATTTATTTTATTTTATTTTATTATTTAAATTTTCTATCTAATATTATATATATCTCTATATATATCTACACTAAATCTAACTGCTATTAACTATTCTAAATGCTATGAACTAAATGGATTATCTAATAAGTACAAAGGCCTACTCCTACAAACACTAAAACTAAATCACTAAACACTATCTCTATCACTAAGCTAAATCCTACAACTGTCTACTATCTCTAATCTCTCTCGCTCTCTCTTTATATATATATAAAGGGAATCACAAACAACACAAGGAGGGGTACAAAACTGAAATGAAACCTAAATCAGTCTAATAATAATCCTACTGTAAATGAATCAAAAAACAAGGGATGGGAAGGGAATCAGGGATGGAATATATGGGAGAGGGAAAGGATTCAATGGAGGGGGGAGGGAGGAAGGAAGATTGAACACAGGGAACACAGGGAGGGGTAAAAACAAAAAATAACAACTAAATCTATCTAAGCTAAGCTAAATAAATGAAAATATGGAGGTAGATGGGTTGGATGGGTGAAATAGGAGGAGGATGGCAATGGATTAGGACTAGGAAGGAACAAAAACTGCTTGGAGAGAGGGAGCCTTCTGAAACGCCTGCTGTTCAGGAACAGTGACTAGTTCAGAAGGTGTTGGGAAGGGGGGAGGCAATCAGTTTTGTTTTTTGCTGCGCCCGCCTCACCGCGAGCCCATTGGCTCTGTGCAGCTTAGCCCGTGGCCAATCGCAGACTGCGAAGCCAGTGGTCTGAGGCGTAAAGGGATGGTGATTAGGCAGTCTGGCTGCTACTCCAAGCCTCTCCACCCCTGGTGCCTGGAAGTCTTCTCCTCATCTGACTCCCTCTCCCTGCCACGTTTGGCCTTCCAGTGAAACCACATTTTTGTCGTTTTAGCAACCCGAACTCACCCGAACGCGATCCGAACTGACCGAACTGTTCAGTCATTTCGGTGTTCAGAATTGAGTTCGGTTTGGTCGGTTCGTGTTCGGATTCAGGTTCAGGTTCAGGTTCAGGTTCAGGTTCAGTCATCCGAACAGGCCGAGTTCGGGCCGAACTCCGAACTTCCGAACTGTGTTTGCCCATCCCTAGTTCAGTCAAATTCCGAACTTCCAAACTGGGTTTGTACATTCAAACCCGGTGTTTTAAGCTGTTTTTGGCCTTCCGAACTGGTTTGGATTCGACCAAACAGTTCAGTTGAATTTGAGTTTGGTAAGGATGTTCGGTTCGGTCGACCGAACTAGTCAAGTTTGGTCTGAACTCCGAACTTCTGAATCGCGTTCGCACATCCCTAGTAGCCAACTATGGATATTTATTTGGGGAAGGAGGAAAATATATTCTCCACACCACATGTGTGATCATCGCATGCCCTGCGTCAAAAGGATTCACTAATTTGCCATTTTGGAGCACCATTATGTTAACTTTAGGTACTCTTATTTCAAAGGTATCTAGACTTTTTTCACATTCTACTTGACTCAGTATTTTATTGTGAAAGTGAATTTTGCAGATTAATTATAGATTCTGTAAAGAAATATTTCCATTTCTCCCTTCCAAATTGTCTCTCTCCTCGAAGTACAGCCCCTTTGGCTCAGCTCCCATCCTTAACAATAGGACTTGTGTAGCTGATTCTCCAAGTGTTTTTTAAAAAAAATCTTTTCTTTGGCTTTAATTTAAGAATTGTATCATCCATTCTTCTTTATGCTCTTAATCATTTTATTAGTAGAATGGCCTTTATTCAGTCTTTCACAGAAAAGGCAATGATGTTCATTAGTGAGCCATGGCTTAGCTAAGGCACAAGCAAAACTTCATTGCATATTGAATTCTGTTTCAGATTCTGAACCTGCAACAAAAAGGGTAAATATGGCATGAGACTCTCTACTCCCCCCTTCACCTTTGTGTCGCTGTCATTTACCCGTCCCCTGGCCCCCTTTCCTCTTTTCTCCTGAACTTTGAATGCTGGCTTACCTACTTCCTCTCCGAGGATACCCCCGCTCTCATTCTCGGTGACTTCAACATCCATGTTGACGCAGCTTCTCAGCCCTCTATCTCCCACTTTCTCTCCCTAACCTCCTCCTTTGATCTCTGCCTCTGGACTGATTCCCCCACCCACACCGACAGCCACTCTCTCGACCTCATCTTCTTCAGAAACTGTCCTGTTGCTGATGTCTCCTTTGACCTTTGTCCCATGTCTGACCATCACCTCGCTTCCTTCAACCTCTCCTACCAACCCCCATCTTCTTCCCCAGCTCCATGCCGCTTCCGTGATCTGCAGACTGTCAACCCTTTAGACTTCATCTCCTCCCTCTCCCCCTCCTCCCTCCTGTCTTCTCCTCCTCCTCCCCTGACGCTGCCATCTCTTCTCTTAACGCCTCTCTCGCCTCGATCCTTGACTCTCTTGCCCCCCTCTCCTCCTGCCACGTTTGACCCCCAAACCCCTGTCCTACACTCGGGCTACTGAATGCCTCTGGTGCAAATCCCCCTCCCACCCTGACTTCCTCCACTATAAATTCTCCCTCTCCTCCCTCTAATCTGCTATCTCCCTGGCAAGGCAACACAACTATGCCTCCCGGGTTGAATCCTACTCTTGTGACCCTCGCCGCCTCTTCTCCACCTTTGACTGGCTTCTCAAGACCCCCTGTCCCCCTCCACCCTCTTCCCTCTCTGCTCAGGACCTCGCGTCATTCTTCACCTCAAAGATTGACAAGAACTGCCAGGACATTGCTTCCCACCCATCTCCTCTCCCCGCTCCCTCACCGCCCCCTCCCCCCATGTGCCTCTCCTCCTTTCCTCCTGCCTCCCTTGAGGAAATCTCCTCTCTGCTCTCTTCGTCCAGCCCCTCCACCTGCCCTCAAGACCCAATTCCCTCCCGCCTCCTGACCTCCATTGCTCCCACTGTAGCCCCCCCTTCTACATGTCATTAATCTCTCCCTCTCCACTAGCTCCTTCCCCTTTGCCTTCAAGCATGGCACGGTCTCTCCCATCCTCAAAAAGTCCACCCTTGACCCTTCTGAACCCTCTAGTTACCAGCCGGTCTCCCTCCTGCCCTTCGCCTCTAAGCTTCTAGAACATGTTGTCTATTCCCGCTGCCTGGATCTCCTCTACCAACTCCTCTCTGGACCCCCTCCAATCTGGCTTCCGCCCCCTTCATTCCACGGAAACAGCCCTTGCCAAGATCACCAATGATCTACTGGTTACTAAATCTAAGTGCCTCTACTTCATTCTTGTCCTCCTTGACCTCTCTGCTGCCTTTGACACTGTCAGTCACTCACTCCTACTGGACTCTCTTCGCTCCCTAGACTTTTGCGGCTCTGTCTTTAACTGGTTCTCCTCCTACCTCTATGACTGCTCCTTTAATGTGTCTCTTCCCAATTTCAACTCCTCCTCCCTCTCCCTCTCAGTTGGGGTTCCCCAAGGCTCTCTCCTGGGCCCTCTCCTCTTCTCTATCTACACCCTGTCCCTTGGCAAATTCATTGCCTCCCACGGCTTCCAATATCACCTTTATTCTGATGACACTCAACTCTATCTCTCCACCCCCTCTCCCTCTCCTTCTGTCCAAACTCGCCTCATCAACTGTCTCTCTGATATCTCTGCCTGGATGTCCCAACATCAGCTCAAGCTCAACGTGGCTAAGATTGAACTCCTTATCTTTGCTCCCTAACCTTACTCCCCCTCTTCCCTCTCCATCCTTATTGATGGGGTCACCATCCATCCTGTTCCCCAAGCTTGGGCTTTGTCTTCGACATTCACCTTTCCTTCAAACCTTACATCGACTCTGTTGCCAAGTCCTGTCGCTTTGCCCTCCATAACATTGCACGAATTCACCCCTTTCTCTCTGTCTCCTCAGCCAAAACCCTTGTTCATACCATGGTCATCTCTTGCCTTGACTACTGCAACCTCCTCCTTGCTGGCCTTGCCCACTCTCATCTGTCCCCCCTTTTTTCCATCCAAGACTCCACTGCTAGGATCATCCACTCGGCCCGTTGCTTCGACCACATGCAGCCTCTCCTCTCCTCTCCTCACTTCACTGGCTCCCCCTTCCCGCACTCATCTGTCACAAACTCCTGGTATTTACTTACAAACCCCTTCACAACCTGGCTCCCCCTTACCTCTCACCCCTTATCTCCTTACACACTCCTGCACGCACTCTCTGCTCCTCCTCTGTCCCCTCCCTTGCTTTCCCTTATCTCCCCTGCTCACCTAACCGTCTTCGTCCCCTCTCCCTTGCTGCCCCGCATGCCTGAAACTCCCTCCCTGCCCACATCCGCCTCACCCCCTCCTTCCACACCTTCAAATCCCTCCTCAAAACCCATCTCTTCCTCGCCACCTTTCCCGATGCCTGTTAGAACTTCCCTCTCAATACTTGCTGTCTGCCCTCCCCATTGACTCCTGCCTAACTGCAACAAGCCAAGTACATGCACCTGAGACCTCGCATCTGCTTGAAAGTTTTTATTCCTTGTCTCTCCTGATGTCCCCTCTCCTTGTCTTCCCCCTCCCAGTCTATTAGATTGTAAGCCGTTTGCAGGGACCGTGTCTATCTCATTATTCTGTAAAGCACCAGGTATACAGCCGGTGCTATACAAATGCTTATAATAATAATAATTAATAGCTCTTCAGGAGAGAAGAGAGTACACCTTTGTAAGGATGTGGGGAAAGGAAAGGGAATAAAAGGAAAGGGAAAGGAAGACTGCAAGGAATAGGCTATGGAAATAGGCAGAAATAGGCCGTTTTTACACGGACGCCCCCCCACCCGGTTGCTCGGTATTTGGGTGGATGTGCAACAGGGGGGAGTCCATGTATACGGCCGCGGATGGGTTGGTGGATGGGTGTGCAGTGGGTGTGTGCCCGTGTAAACACCATGGGTGGCTGGTGTTTGTGTGCGCATGCTCCTCCGCACACCCACCAACACCCGCTGCAAACCCACCTCCACCCATGGAGCCCTCCGACAGAACGGAGGATGCTCTGTGGGTGTAGGTGGGTGTAGGTGGGTGTGTGTCTGTGTAAACGGGCACCCACCCACCTACAACCGCTACGCTGAAACACCCCCACCCCACCCACCCCTGTCAGTGTAAAAACAGCCATAGCAAAGAAAAAAAAATATTTTAAAAAAATACTTTAAAAAAACACATTTATCTTCCAATGTTTTGGCAGCTCAATGTTCCTTGACATTTCTTCCTTTGTTTTCCTACCTGAATATTCAATTCAATTTTATTCACGGCCTCGGCTTTCGCCATAGCCAAATACTCAATTAATAGGTTCAAAACTTCACAGTAGCACAATTACAGTAAAATTAGTAGTTGATTATATGCTCCACAGTTGCAACTACTTCCAGAGAACACAGATACAATACACTTTTTTAAAAAATTGAAAAAATTGAAAAATTTGAAATATAGTCAAATTTAGACTAGTGAACGGATTTTAACTGAGTCTGCACTTGTACTCTCCTTGCTGAAGCTAAGCCAACATACATCGCAGTTAGGGTTAGATTTTCTGTAACAAAGGTTTTAAGTAAGGAATTCAGCGTATTGGTTCGATTTAGCTTATTCCCTGTATTAAACAGGGGAGCCAACCAAGTATCTCTTAGAGGAGACAAAAAGAAAATGCTTGATAGTTTCTAATTCTTGTTTATGGCAAGTACAAAGTCGGGACTCAAGTCGTATACCTTTATATCACCCTTCCAGGACAGCTGTCTCAACTAGAGAGAATCTTAGTAAGGTGAAATTCCTTCTGAGTGCCTTATTTGACAAAAGCTCCAGATACAGCTCAAAAGAGAAGGAAGTTTTTACTGTAACATATTCAGGTGCTGCCTTCCAATGAGAAATCTTAGACCTACCTGAATACTTAATTAAACATTTCAGAATAAAAGAATGACAATGCTCCTGCCTGCTAACTCAACGATAGCCATATCTTGGGCTACATCAGCTTGGTCTTTGTTCTCCTATTTGGTTCATCTGAGGGTATGGTTACATTGCATTAAAAGTAGGGGTCCTCAGGTTATCACACTGACTTGTATGGTGGGAGGGTTTCTGGCATAGTTTAAGAAGCAAGTACTGTACAAAATTCAAGTGGTTCTAGGGATCGACAAGTTGTTCTAGTGAGCTATTGGAAAATCACACAGTTGTTATAACACTTATTTCCATTAATCCTTTTAGATTAAGGCACCAGGGTAGGTTGTTCCAGTATATCATTTATTTATTTATTTATTTATTTATTTATTTTATTTCAATATATTAGCCTGCTCTATTGTGAGGGCTCAGGGTGGGTTACAACACACAAAATCATAAATAATTAAGATCCTTCACCCTAAACCTCCCTAAGATTTTATCCCAATCCCAGTTCCTGGCCAAATAATGTCTTGTATCACCTCTGGAAGATGAGCAGGCTCAGATGACCCTCCAAGGGGAGGGAGTTCCATAATTGTGAGGCAGTTTCCAAGAATGGCTCTGCGTGTCCTTGCTGTGTGAGCTTGACGGGTAGATAATATACGCAAGAGAGCACTCCCAGCTGACCTCTGAGGCTGCAGTGGGACATGATGGAGGAGGGAGTCTTTCAGATATCGGCTAGGGCTGAAGGTGAAATTTTGCCCATTTCGATTTCTGATTGGAACTGGGTGTTTCATCCATTCCAGTCAGACATCAGAGTGAGCAATAGTCCATTTAGATTCCGATCAGAACGGATGGGGAGGAAAAAAAGGCGACACTGCCATTTTGAGTCAGGGCAGTGCCATTTTGTGCACTTGCAGAATGGCCTGATGACTATTTTACACATGCACAGCCATTAAAAAAAAGACTGAAAATCTGATTGTCAATGTTTACAATTGGAATTCCGATCAAAAATACCACTAGCCCATTCCATTTTTTGGTGAAATATTTAACACAAATGGAGTGGCTTTATTGCACCACCCGTAACATCAGCAGGACAGTGGAAATTAAAACTGGCCCAAATTAAACCTTTGGGAGTGTTAGGGGAAACAGGCTGCGCTAATGGCAGCTCTGCTCCTAACATCCTAATAGCCTACTTAAAATAATCTTGTCTTTTTATAAAAAAGTGGGTCAGGAGATCTAAAACTTAAATGAAGCAATCTGTACTCTGCACAGTTTTTCTTCCAACAAAGGGTTCATGACCCTGCTGTGAATATTGAATTCAGGTTTAATATTGTAATGGAAGGTACTTGCCATATGAATTACTAGATGCTCTGCAGATGAGGTGTATGCAGAATATCAGAGGATGGAGCTTAAAAAACCACACGGTGCTAGAGGATTTTCCAGTGCTATGGAATCTATCCTGCCCTTTTGGCAATGTTTTTTTTTGTGCTCTGGAAGACTTATAAAGCAATCTGGGGCTATTTATTATTTAATTACTTCTGTTACATTTTTGGTACTCTCTTACCAGTTTAATAGATAGTTTGCATAAAAAGGAACCAGTCTTAAATATTTGTTTGTGCAGCTTGCAACACTAGGATGTCCCTTCTATCCTAATAGATCACATAAATGGAGATGAAGTAGTGATTACACTTACTCTTTAGTACCACAGTCTTGGATTTACATTCAATTGTGGCTACACACGTTAGTATTTTGGGCAGCGTTACTTGAGATTTTAGAAGGCACCAGTACTTGCAATTGCTGTGACGCCAGCTTTAAACAGACAGTTCTGTTTTACGGCTGTGTCATTAAACTGCCCGTTTTCCACCAGCAGTAAATATGAAGGGTTCCTTGAATCTAGACTAGCAGTGAAAGAGGATCTATCCCACAAATGTATCCACATGGGCATAAAAGCAGGCAGAGACGCAGGAGGTGTATCCACCCATAGAGTTTTGGCCAGAGGGGACCATCTCCCCTTTAATTTCACACCTCTGTGGTCCTCTGCATGGCTGCCACAGAGGATGCTGTGGCTCAAAATTAAGACAGGAAGTGAGTTGCCACCTTGTAGGAGTGAATCAAACTTTTCACCTGTTCTGATTTCTGATTGAATTTGGGCATTTCGTCCGTTCCGATCGGAACAGACAAAATTCCATCTGGTTCCAAACAGAACATTTGTGCATGCACAAAATGACTGTTGCTTATACTCAAAATTTTGCATATGGGCGGTGCCCTTTCTGTACCTGTGTAAATCGGCTTGGCAGCCATTGTGCACATACACAAATGTTGTGTTTTTGGCATTTTTTTTTTTTTCCCATTCAGGACTCCGATCAGAAAAAAGCATAGTGATGCCATTTTTGCAGGAAAAGGAGGAGCCATTTCGAACCCGGCCTACCACCTTCTATCAGATTTTGACTTAAAGGGGGTGGGGGAAAGGGATTCTGGTGTCCTTTTAAGAATTGGCCACACCCCCTTTGGAAAGTCATAATATTACGAAGCTCTGCAAGGGCAGGGCCATGTCAGAAAGAGAGTGAAAAAGACTCTATGACCTGCCCCTTTCCAGTGTGCCCTGACCTCCCTCTGCTGCTCCATGATGCCTCGATTTCTCCAGTGTGTTTAGGAGTACCTGAATGACCTGGACACCGGAGGTGATGGGCTAAAACCTGGAGACTCTGGGCCAAACGTAAAAGGCTGGCTACCAATGAAGCAAAGGGGCTCAGTTAAGCCCAGACTCTGGGGGCCGAGGGGAGCTTTTGTAAGTGGCCTGAGCACTGCTGCAGAGTGGGTAGGGGCCAACACTTTGTCACCACCCACTCTGAAAAGTTTCTAGTGGCACTTAGGCTGCTTGCAAAAAGACCTGCCAAAGTGGTGGGAGTGTTGGCCCAGCTCTGTCTGCTCTTAAAACTGCCTTTTGGGTTGCATTGCTGCTGCTATAGGGGTGGGAGCGGTTACGCCTCTTTAGGGGTAGGCAGAGATTGGCCAGGAAGACCCTTGGAAGGGCCACCACTTAGGGAGGCCCCAATCCTTGACACTTAAGGGGGAGCCTAATTGGGACATCAACGCTGGTATGCTACAGCTTTGCTATGCCACTGCGGTAACCATGGGAGCTGACCTCCTTTCCACTCTACTTCCCAAGGGCATTTGAGTTCCCCAAAAGCGGAGTCTCCATTTTGGCTCCACTCTCCCACTTTGGCTTGTTGCTTCGCTGACCTGCAGGACTGTTCCCTGGCTCTGATTGCAGATGTGGACTTCACTACCCCACGAAAACATCTGTCAGGCAGCTGGGTGGGTGACCGTGCTTTCCCCTTTAACAATCCAATGAAAGACTCTCAGATGCTACCAAGGGTGGGTTAATAGAAAGGTCAAGTCATCTCTGCATCTCACCTTTGATCAAAAAGAAAGCTAGCAGGTTGCAACGTCTGTTTCAGCAAAAAAAAAACATGCCACGTATTGTATTGGCTTTCTCATATCGATCATCATTATGTCTTTTCAGCTCGCCTCTAGAATGTCAGAAGCCTGAAGTTCTGGTTGCACAAACTTCAATAAGAGCAGTGTGAGTTTAGCGACGAAACTCAAGACTAGATTTAGGACTAGGGCTTTGGCTATTGGCACTGACTTGCGGTGGCATCATTCCAAAGGGTGGAATCAGATGAGTTGATAGCCCACTGGAGTCCGTGTCTGGCCCACACAGCCCTCAATCATGTTTATTGTGTCCAGGCTAATAAATGGACAGCTCCTTGTCCGTATTACATGTTCTGGAGGCAGCTTCCACCAGTGGTGCTAGCTATCCCCCTCCCTGACGCAGTATCTCCCCTGCCTCTGCGCAGTCTGTTTACTTGCTTCTCAGCTGATAGGTGACTGTAGGGACAGAGACTGAGGGGGGCAGGATATCTCTAACATGATTCTCAGGTGAGAATTGACTACAGGGACAGAGAAGGGGTGGGGGAGATCTCAAGCATGCCTCACTGCTGGGAGACAGCTGTGGGGGAGGGAAACCTCTAGAGCACCTCTCAGCTGAGAGGCAGCTGCAGGGGAGGGAGACGGGTGCGTGGAGATCTCTAGTGCACCTCTCAGCTGAGAGGCGGATGGAGACTGGGGGGAGGGAGATCTCTAGTGCACCTCTAAGCTGAGAGGCACCTGCAGGGGAGGGAGATTGGGGGTATGTGCAGATCTCTAGTGCACCTCTCAGCTGAGAGGAAGCTGCAGGGGAGGGAGACTGGTGGGAGGGAGATCTGTAGCGCACCTCTCAGCTGAGAGGTGGAGGGAGACTGGGGGGGAGGGAGAACTCTAGCGCACCTCTCAGTTGAGAGGTGGAGGGAGACTGGGGAGGGAGGAAGACCTCTAGCGCACCTCTCAACTGAGAGGTGGAGGGAGACTGGGGGGGTGGGAGATTTCTAGCACACCTCTCAGCTGAGAGGCAGTTGCAGGGGAGGGAGACTGAGGGAAGGAGATCTCTAGTGCACTTCCCAGCTGAGAGGCAGCTGCAGGGGAGGGAGACTGGAGGGGAAGGGAGATCTCTAGCGTGCCTTTCAGCTGAGAGGCAGCTGTGAGGAGGGAGACTGCTACCGCTCTTGCCTCTCAGCTGGCCTGGCACACTAGGTGGGACTCTATGGTGTTGGTGGACCTGGATGCTGGTGAGGCTGCGGGTGAACCGAACTGATATGAGGATCCCATGGGAGTGAGTTCCACAGGTTAATTGTGCATTGCATGAAGAAAAAAATAATAGTCCCTTTAAATGTACTGCCTGCTAAATTTCATTGTGTCCCCTAGTTTTAGCACTGTGAGAAGGTATAAATAACAGCTCCCTATTTATTTTTTTTACTGTGCACCACTCATGAATTTATAAACCTTTGTTCTATCCCCTCTGTCCTCTCTTTTCTAAGCTGAACAGACGTAGTCTTTTTAACCTGTTTTTATATGGAAGCTGTTCTGTACCCTTGTTCATCTATGACTGATGCTCTCCTCCTCTTGTACCTTTCCAGATTCTATTCTATTATTTCATCCTTCGGCACTGGTGAGATCTATTCTGGAATATTGTGTTCAGTTTGGGGCATTGTGCTTCAGGGAGGATGGGAGAGGGGGGAGGGAGACAAAGGAAGCGGAACAGAGGGAGAGACAAAGATGCAAGACCCCAGGTGCGTGTGCTTGGCTTGGTTACATCGAGAATGATGGCTGGTTGGTCCATGTGGTGAGGATATGAGTACACAGACCTCAGGTAACACATTGTATGGGATGGAGGGTATCAGCAGGAGTTAGGTGAGGGGAGCAAGAAGTCTGGGAGGGCAGAGCGGAAGAAGTGGGTCTTGAGGAGGGATTTGAAGGTACAAAGGGAGGGGGTGAGGTGGATGTGAGCAGGGAGGGAGTTCCAGGCGTGGGGGGCAGCTAGGGAGAAGGGATGAAGGCGGTTAGGGGAGCAGTGGAAGCGTGGGAGTGTGAGAGAGGGGACAGAGGAGGAACGGAGTTCACGGACTGGAGTATGGAGGGAAATTAGCGCAGAAAGGTAGGGGTGAGCAAGGTTGTGAAGTGCTTTATAGGTGAAGACTAGGAGCTTGTGCAGGATTCGTTCAAGAAGAGGGAGCCAGTGAAGAGAGGAGAGGAGGGGCTGCACGTGGTCAAATCGACAGGTGAGGTGGATGACCCTGGCAGCAGAGTTTTGGACGGAGATAAGGGGAGAAAGGGGAGAGATGGGGAGGCCAGTGAGAAGGAGGTTACAGTAATCGAGGCGAGAGATTACTGTACTCGCTACAATTCTATGATTCTATGTTGTGGTGATGGTGGTGGTGGTGTTTTGTTTGCTTTTTTGAGAGGGAGGCCCCCCTAGAGCATGGGCCATGGGGTGGCCACCAGTACGGCACCTGGAACTTGAGTTGTGGGCAAACGAGCATTAGCTAGGGTTGGATTTTCAAAAGAGCCCAGGGACAGATTTTCAGAACTCTGTTCCCATTTAGGTCAGGAAACAACAGTCCGATTTTGGAAAGTGATGAGCGTCCAACAGCTGCCAGCATGTCACCTAGAGCTAGGTTTTCAGAAGAGCTCTGCAGGGCGGGAAATGGAAGATGGACTCTTATAGACATCAGCATGGCTCTAAATGAAAAAAAAAAAAAAAAGTGTCTTTCTGACCCCTTAAAATTCAATTTGCCTTGCAGGAGATTTCCTGCCTTGCTGACTCCATTTATTGAATAACATGAAGTGCTTTTTTATTATTTATTTAAATGCCTGCTTCCTTTTCTGCATGAACTGTTCAATGTTCAGGCCAGGGCCAGTCTCACCACAGGGCAACCAGGAGTGACTGCCCTGGTTCCTGCTCTTTCTGGAGGCCCCACGGTAGCCTCTGTGTTCACCAGGACAGGATGTAGGGGCCCAAACATGACCACCTTTAGGACCCCATGGAGGATGCCCCCAAGGGGATGGGGCTATCAGCCTCCTCCCGCCCCCCTTCCTGCCCTCCTGGATTTTGTCTTCACCCTAGGCCACATAAATTCCAAGGCTGGCCTTGGTTCAGGCCATAATCCTTAGAGTGTTCTGTGGACTCGGCCATGAGACCAAAACTTTTCCTCATACTTTGCACTGTGATACATATACCATCAGCAGTGACTACTGTCATGAAATTTGTGTCCAATATATTATTATTAATTTTGTTTAATGTTTGAGTATTGCAAATTAGAGGCCTATAAATCAGACCGAGCCTGACAGGACCTGAAGGACTGGACATGGGCTGGGTTGGGCTCCCCAAAGACTTGAGACCCTCCCCCGAGTATTGTCCATGGGCCACTACCTCAGGAAAGGGACGGGGAATGCTTTAACTTCACTCTTTTCCTTACATGCCTCCCTGCTTACACAGAGCATTGTGCCGCCATGGCATTACATAAAGGCAGGACCACGCCCAGTACAGGTCGGACTCAGATGTGGAAGAGCCCAGCTGCATGGGGATGGGACTTGGCTTGGTCCCAAATGCTGTCTGGTTTATATCGGGTTTGGGCCGGAGCAGGACTCTATTCAAACAAAGGCCCTTTTCACATGAGACACACCTCCATGCAGTTTCACTGCGTGAAGATGGGTGGAGGCACCCATGGGAATGCCGTGGTGGATGGGTGGTGATGTGTGCTTGCTCCTACGATCCACCCATCTCCCATGTGTGGCGCAATGGGCTCCAATGCCAGTTGCTCCATGGGTGGAGATGGGTGTACGCCTGTGGAAATGGGTGCACACCCATCCCCCCACCCACCGCAGCCCGTGTGACTTGTGACTAGGGTCTGAGCTTACCAGCCAGTTGACATGATAGAGGGAGAAGTGAAATTGGGGAAGCGGAAAGAGGCAAAAAGGAAAGCGCGATCTTTAGAGAGTAAACTGATTTCTGAGGTTTTGTATCACTGACCTTTGAAAAAAAAATCCAGAAAGCTTATCCATTGGAGTATCTTGCACAGTTCTTAATTTAATTTCTCTCCCACAGCCCAGATCTCTTTGTAGTTCTATTAAAATGTCAATAAAAATGTGCACTTAATTATACTTGTCGCATAATTTATTTCCTTCGCGGCAGAGGTGTAGAAATGCTTCCCCTCTTTTAGCCTTCATTAGGACAATAAGATTTATTGAGCCCTGCTGCACGGTGTCCAGTTGGTATCTCATGGGGTTCCTCTTTAATTTATTCTGACCGAAGGCAAGGTGGATTTTGCAGTACAGAGGCAACCACTTTGCATGCATGACAAATGGATTGCAAGCCCTCTAGGTACCAATAGGGATAAAAGGAAATTTATAGAATTTGGAGATTGGAAGGGACCTGAAGGATCATCTAGTCCAGGGGTGAAGAACCTTTCCCCTCCCAGGGGCCACTTTGAAAATGAGAACAAGCTCTGAAGGCCACATAGAAATTGGGGTTGGGGTTGCTTAAGGGGCGTACTCAGTTCAGTTTAGTTTAACTGAGTAACCCGAAGGTCATTTCAAAATACAAAGTATTTAAAAAGTACTTAATTTGAAGTATTTAAAAAGTATTAATAAAACAATACTCTAGTGCAAAATAAACCATACAAAACAGGGGATATGCCCCTTGACCAAATTACAGATTGCAAAGTTAAAATAAAACACAACATAAAGATAGGCAAAATCGCACAAACACAGTCGCGTCATATTATGATTCCTCTTAATCTCTAGGACACACAAAGCAAATCGAGCCATAGCTCTAGAATGGAAGGGGCGTACTCAAAAAAGGATGGTCCAGTTCATAGATCTGTACCATGGATCTGTCCCCTATTCTTGTGTGCGTCCCGTCTTCTCTGGGTGAAAACAGACATGACGCTAACCACCCTTTAACCACCTGTGGTGGTCATTTATGCATGTTTCAGGGCTGCATAGGGCACCAATACAGCCCTGCAACATGCATAAATAACCACCAAGGGTGGTTAAAGGGTGGTTAGCATCATGTCTGTTTTCACCCTCTGTTTCCTTACTCTGAGCTCAGTTTTTAGTGCCTAGGGATAGGAATCTTGTGGCCAAATCCAAAAGCTGGAAAGGAGCCACATTAAAAACTAGCTGCAGGGACCTGTACCTATTGGCCCCTGGGCTTGAGAGTCCCCATCCCTGACCTAGTCCAGCCCCAAGTTTCATGGCAGGATATCTGTGACCGCACAATCACGGACAGATGCTGGGTTTTGAAAACCTCCAAGAAAGAAGATTCCACAACCTCCCCAGGCAGTTTATTCCATCGCCCAACAATTCTCCTGGTTAGGAACCTTTTCCTAGTATTTAACCAAAATCTACATCGCCGCAATTTAAGCCCATTCCCTGTTGTTCTGCCTTCTGTGACAATGGGGAACATTCTTCACCATCTTTTTTTGTAGCGTTCCTCCTCCTTCCCCGGATGTGGACATTCCAAATGCCGACCTGACCTCATGGGGTAGATTGTGGCTGAAAACTATAACCAGGGACCGATAGGTACAGGTCCCTGACTACAGTCCATGCAAGAGGCGGCTCTAGAATAATCATGATGGAGGATGGTCTTTCAGTCTACAAGACTCTACATTAGTGAGACATGGCCAGGTCTTACACTCCAAATACCATGAAAGTGTATCATTATTTTTGGTATCTATTATGGGCTGTAAAGTTTTGTCGTTTTTCAGAATCTGATGCTGGGCCTAAGGACTAAGGAAGGGATGGTGAACCTTTTCCCTCTTAGGAACCACTTTGAAAAGTAGTATAACCTCTGAGGTCTGGATAGAAGGTGGGAGTGGAGGGTTGGCAGGAGTTAAGGGGTGCTCTCAAGAAGAGGAGGGTCTGGATCCTGTGCCATAGATCTGTCTCTTATTTTTCTGTACATGCCCATATCTCTCCCCCATTACCCTTAACTCAGTTTTTCAGTGATTGGGGATAGAAACTGGATTGAAGGACCAGATCCAGGAACTGGAAAGGACCACATAAAAATTAGCCCCAGGCCTCATTTGACCCCCAAGACTGATGTTCCCTTCTCCTGGGCTAGAATAACTGCATATTCTAGAATTCTCCTGCTATTGTTTGTGGGTTGAAAGCATTTTTATTGAGGAGAAATAGTCCCACACAAACTCTAGTATCTTCCCCTGAAGATGAAGGTGTCGAAAACTCCAGTACTAGGTTTTAATTTCCCCCATGGAGGTTAACTATATTTTGTCTTCATACCACCTCATAAACATCCCAAACAGTATCACTTGAGCAATCAGGTGTTAAATACGGAAGGAAGATAAAGATCTATGTCTTTTTTCTGGTTGCTTGCAACTTTTCGTTTTGTCTCCTGATTCCAACAATTGTGTATTTAAAGACTTACATAGTGAGTACCGTAGGACAACTGCTAATGACTGGGGGGGAGGGGAGAGAGAGAGAGAGAGAGAGAGAGAGAGAGAGAGAGAGAGAGAGAGAGAGAGAGAGAGAGAGAGAGAGAGAGAGAGAGAGAGAGAGAGAGAGAGAATACAAGAACACCAGATATGGTATCTGGCTGTTCAGTCACCAGAGAGAGGGAGATGGATAACAAACTGAAGTGCAAATTAGGTGGGGATGAGATTTTTTGTTTTGGAAAGAACAGAAAGTACCCAATAATGGCCTTTTTGGATTAATCCAAAATTTAAGGGTTTTTTTTGGTATCAGTTGTATTGGATGTTTTGCATTGATTTTTGTATCGGATTTTTAACATTGCGGTTTGTCCCCATTGACTTGGATGGGAAAACCGCAATGTAAAAAATCGGATACAAAAATCAGTGCAAAAGATCCGATACAACAGAAACTGATATGAGAACTGAAACCGAAAGTAACCGAAACAAAAATTTTGCCCAGAGTTCCACCCCTAAAATTAGGTTTGACTATTAACTTTCTTTCAGTAGGAGCTGTTAACCTCCAGATGTCCTTGGGCCTAATCTTGCTTAAATCTAAGTACACTTTGAGGAATGTGTGTAGATTCTCCTGAGTCCTGGCTCATGGTGTAATGAGTACTTCCAGAATTTTCTGGCACTCCACTGGGCACCTGACAGATTACCTGGCCACCTATCAGGTGCCTAGATGCCCGAGCGGGGGTGGAGGGGAGTGGACTTTCCCAGATTTCCAGACCTTCTGGAATGCTGATTCCACACCCGCATATTCCCCGGGCCGAATTGCACACTCGACTGCTTCTTCTGGCTGCTCCTCCTCCTCCCAGAGGCTGCTCAGCTGAACTGAGTTCTTTCCGCTTGTCTTTTCTGATTATATGGGGAGGGCGGGGGGAGTGAGGAGGCCTCTCACAGCATGCCAAGCCCTGGCTTCCTACCAGAAAATCAATGGGCATATGGTATGCCCCAGTCCCCGTAGTGGGAATGCATACGGGTTGTGCGCGGGTCATGCATGCAATGCCTTTAGTCAATTGGGTGCACTGGGAGAGGCCTCCTCACTTCACCTCCTGACCCCTCTCAGAAAAGCCAAACAGTGGCAGGCGTGCTCAGTGGTGAGAGTGGATGGAAGTGGGCAGGGGACTCATCCCGGGGGATCGTGTGGGTGCGGGCAGGCACTGGGATTGGCTTCCTGGGGTGTCCTGGAAAGTGGACTTCTGGGACATTGGGTAGCCCATCGGGTCACATTCAGGCACTGATCGGTGCCTGAATGCAGCCGGGTTGAGTTGGACCCCAAATTTGATGGGATGGCCATTTTTTGGCAGGTGCCCGGTTGCACCTCTACTTGTGGCCAAATGTTGCTGAACTCTTCCATCAATTTGGTGTAAAAAAGAGAATGTCAAGTACCAGTGAAATGTACCCTGCCTTGAAACAAGTGCAGCCAGGAGCGTTGCTACTTATGGAGGGAGGGAGTTCAGTTCAGCTCAGGCCCTAGACTATTGGGGGTGGGGGGGCAGGGTCCTTTTGCAAGCTGACTGAGCACTGCCAGGAAATTTTCAGGGTGGGCAGGAGAGAGAGCAGGGCCAACACTCTGCTCTCCGCAGCACACACTCTGAAAATTTCCAATTTACAAATCTTAAATCATGTGGTCTGGAAAGCAAGTCTTATGCGGAATGGTTGAAGGAAATGGGTATGTTTAGTCTAGCAAAGAGAAGATAAAGGAGACATGATAGCAGTCTTGAAATATCTAAAGGGCTGCCTCTAAGATGATGGCAAAAACCTGCTCTTCATTACTACAGAGGGGGAGGTCTATGAATGATGGGCTAAAATTACAAAACATTACAAAATTAAAAAGTGAAACGTAGATTTCAGTTAATCAGGAAAGATTTCCTAACAGTAAGAGCTGTTCAGCAATGGAATAAGTTGCCTAGGAAGGTCGTAGGTTCTCTGTCACTGAAGATTTTTAAATAAAGGTTGACCAGTCATCTGCCAGGGATGTTGTAGCTATAGTAACCCTGCATCCGCAGGGAACTGGACATGATGACCCTCAATGTCCCTTCCAACTCGGACCTTCTGTGATTCTAGGGCCTCAATCTGAAAATAGGTAAATCTTCTCTTGAATAATGTCTAGTTGCTTTGGATTCCCTAAATATTTCCCCACACTTGAGTTCTGTTATCAGTCACATCATGGGATTCTAACAGTGGCGTGATGAACTACTGTGCCTGTTAAACCAGTTTCATAGGGAAAAATATATTTCAGTATTCATGTGCTGGCAACCAAAAACCAATAAGGATCAGGAAATATTAGTCTTAACATTGTTTGTACTAATTTTGCACCAGCCTCCTCCCCTAATATAAATTTATAATCTAGCTAATTTGTTTAATTCCTATGGCACACACTGCCTCGTCAGTATTTACCGGCCTCGAACAGGATCCTCTCTTGTGGTTTGTCAGTTGAACCATTCAAATATGCTTCTAATATTGAAGGGATTATCCACGTTCTGAAATGAAGCCTGTGAGACACTCACGATCAAATTGTTTAAACTCTGGGCATTTTTAGCCGCTTTTCCCCACACTTCAAAAGTCTGGGATCGTCATACTCCTGCGGGAGGGATTTAGACACTGACCCCACCCCCGACCGGAAGTCACCTGGGTGCCATTGTGAACAGTGGTGCCAGGCGACTCTTGCACGTTTCGAAACTCAGACTCGTAAGACCTCAGCTATTGGGGATTTACGAATCTGGGTCTCAAAATGTGCAGGAGTCGCGCGGTACCGCTGTTTACAATGGCACCCAGGTGACTTCCGGTCAGGGGGGTGAGCATCTAAATCCCCCCCACGGGATGTTGCTGATCCCAGACTTTTGAAGTCCGGAAAAACGCACAAACGTCTAAATACATCCTCTGCCATCAAATGACTCTGTGCTGCAGGCTTTGATTCCTTGTGACATCCCCCTCTCCACTCTTCTTTCCCCCATTTTATTAATTGATTGAATTTATTTCTCTGCAATACACTGAAACACTGTCATGATACAACCACTAATGTGGAAATCTTGTTCATTAATAGAATACGGAGCAATGTTTCTGAGTAGAAAGGTGCTAACATGGTTTCCCTAACTACTAATATTAGCATGGACTAATTGTGTTGTTAACTGTGTTGTTAATTGTGTTGTGTTGTTAACTGTGGGTGAAAACAGACATGACGCTAGCCCTCCTTTAACCACCCTTGGTGGTCATTTATACATGTTTCAGTGCTGCATAGGGCACCAATACAGCCCTGTAACATGCATAAATAACCACCAAGGGTGGTTAAAGGGTGGTTAGCATCATGTCTGTTTTCACACTGTGTTGTTAATTGTGTGAACCAACTAAAGCAAGAAATAAGAGATTAATTATTTGTGTTTGTCTTTTGCTCAGTATGGTCTCAGTGAAGCCACCATTTTGGACAGGTAGTCAATGACCAGACGTTTTAGATGGAAGTGGAGTAGTTCAGATGATCTTTTTCATTGGACCAACTTCTGTTGGTGAGAGTGAAAGCTTTCAGGCCACTTGAGGCCCTTTATCAGGCAAGTAACAAGTCAGAACTAGAGACTGAGCAAATGTGAGACAGGTCTATAATTCTGATTATTATTTTTTTACACGCTCAGTGGCCTGAAGACCTGCGTACGCTCACCAGAAGAAGTTGGTCTAATGGGAGAGATCATCTGAACTTCATTCACCTCTTACATTTGGGATCAAGATAAAGTAATTCAGTTAATATCTCTTATTGGGCCAATGGTAGTTTAAACAAGCTTTCAGGCCATGCATGCAGGGCCCTTCCTCAGGCATGGAACAAGTCAGAACTATAGACTTGGCAAATGCAGGTCAGCTATATGTGGGAGTAGGCAGTGTCTTAGGTCAGAGTAGATAGCCAAAAATGAATTGGGGGCGGGGGCTGTAGGTGAAGAAAAACAGATGACTGACAATTAAAACAATGCTATTAAAAGACACATTGGTGTAAGGGGCCAAGAGACAGCTCTTCATTCACACTCTCTCTAGAACAGTTTTAAAACAATGGGGTTTCACTGCTTCTCACTATTCAAAATTATTTTCTGAAGTCTGCCTTAATTTCTTCCTCTGTCTACAACGGAGTGTCATGTTTTCCTTTATTGCATTCAGTTACATTTATTATTTTGATACAGTTAAAGAGGTGGCCATCACAGCCATCAGATAACGTTTCTAAAAATAAAATAAATAAATCTCCAGAGGTTTTGTAAGAACTAGCAGGGACTATGTGTCATACCTAAATGCTTAGAATTAGGAATCTCCTTCCCGAGGGTGCTCTGACACTAACAAGACCAGTTACAAATGACACATTGCTAATGAGTACATCTATATTCATATGTACTCGAATTACATGCAGTGCTGTGTAAATTAAAGTACAATAAGTGAATGAAACACAATAGGGCTTGTATTGTGAAGCGTGACTTTGCCAGAAAGCCCACAAGGGTATTGTGTGAAAATGCCATCATACTCTGAAGGGATCAGTCTTGAATGTTTGCCAGAAATATATTTCTGACAAAACAGGGATGAAAATCCAGAAAAGAGTCAAGGAACCGGGTGCGGCCAATCAGGAAACTTACTGGGCCCTTGCTTATGAAAGCTCCCCAGAGCATTGGACACCAAACACAGCAGTCCCTACAGCAGAAGACTGACAAGCTAAACTAGTCAGAGAGCCTACTGGATGCCCTGGGGGGTGGGGGAGTGAGCTAGAGTTTTCAAATATTCATATCATTGGCTCTTTTACATTGGACATGCCGACTCTCAAGTTCATCTTGAAGCATTATCTTTTTTCCTTGGGGAAACACCATTTGCCTTGGTGAATGGTTTTAGATGGAGGGGCTCAAAAGGCTGGGGACAGAAATATTAGTGGGGGAAACAGGTGTGTGTGTTCACTGGTGTATATTTATGTCTGGGTGGAAAGTCCATCCCTGAGCCCCTGTGGCTTGGGCACTTTGCACGTCTAGTGTTACCCATTTCAGTGGTGTGGCAAGGCTGTAGCAGGCCCAGGATCATGCCTCAATTATGCCCACCCTCTAAAGGCAAGCGGGTGGGGTCTCCCTAAGCGGCAGCCATCCCAAGGGGGCTCTCAGCCACTCTTGGCCTCTTCCTGAAAAGTGGCGGTGCCGCCCTAGCTTCCAGTGGGTCCCACTCGTGAGGCAGAAACTTTGCAAGAAAGGACCTTTTAAGTGGGCGGGGACAGGGACAGCACATGACATCTGTCCACTCAGTAATCTTCCTTCTTGTCAGGGCCGTTTATAAGCAGCCTGATCGCTGCTAGGAAATTTTCAGAGGGGGTGGGAACAAAGTGTTGACCCTGCTCCTTACCCTTCCCACTCTGAACATTTCCTAGCGGTGCTCAGGTCACTTGCAAACAGCCCCCTAGAGTCCAGGGCCCGGGCTCAATTGAAGCCCCTTGCTCCATTTTAGTGATGCTATGACTGACTTATATCCATATAGACCGCTTTAAACCTGGGGCTTCTGTACCCAACCCCTTTTGTAGAGCTGAAACGGGTACTGGGCTTGCTATTCGTGGGTATCATTTCGGGGTGTGCACTTCGTTTTCGTTATATTGATAACAATAATGAAATTCTTCATTTTCATTATCGTTATTGCAATAATGAAAACGAAGATAAATAATAACAAAATCAATAAAGATAACAAAAGTTGTTATTTATTTTGTTATTGCCTGGCAAGTATTTTTTGGAGGGAAATGTGGAGAGGGGAGAAGGGGGCAGACAACTTGGAGCCAGAAACAGTGTTGAACTCTTGAACTGGGACTGTGATGGGAGGGGAAGGACCTGATGGATGTAATCGCTGGGGAGACCACCCTGTTACAGGTTTGTAAACTAGTGTTTAGAGAATGGAGAGCTGCTGGCCAGGGGAAGAGTCTGTCCTGAATACCGTGGTCCAAGAATGCTTGAGGCCATGCCAAACCTAGGGGAATAAGGAGCTGTGCATTGACTAATAAACCTAATTGCAGAAGGGTTTATAAATGGAAATGATGGGAGTCTACTTCTTATTGAGAGAGGGAAACTGAGGCAGAAGGGGAAAGCTCTACCTAGGTACTGTGAGTCTCGACACTACTCTTTTCTTTGTTTTTGCAGAAATGTTCCCTGTTCTGTACTTTCTCTAATGTGTCGTTAGCCTCCTTGTAAATGTCTGAAGCGATGGGCTTCTGCTGCTTCCCTTGGGACACATTACACAGCCTAGCAGATCTCACTGTCAGGAAGCTTTTACTCATATTCGGCCTAAATTTTCTCTGTGTTAATTTCTAAGTGCTGCTAGGAATAGACTAAATCAAAGATAATAATCTAAATCACAGAATGGGCTTCTGAGTGGATAGCCCCGTGCTATCCCATAGCACAGGCAAAAGTCCTGTTCACTTCAATGGGAGGTGTGTCCACACTACGTGAGCCTACGCTAGATTTTGGATGTTGCAGCTGGTGCAGAATTCGGTGGCCCAGCTCCTTATGGGGACAGGTAGCCGGGAGCACGCAACACCTCCAAGATGTGCACTGGTTGCTTATTGACTTCTGGGCACAATTCAAGGTGCTGGTTTTGACCTTTAAAGCCCTATATGGTTTAAGACCCACTTATCTGGAAGATCACTTGGCCTACCATATCCCAGCGCAGCCTTTGCGGTTGGCTGGGGACTCCCATCGGGAGGTACCTGTTTTTAACTTGGTCTCTCCAATGAGGAGGATGTTCTCAGCTGCTGCTCCGCAGCTGTGGAACTTCCTACCCTCGGGAGGTTCATTTATGTCCTGGCTTGAGCACCTTTAGGAGGCAGTATAAAACAGTCCTATTCACAAGGATGTTTGCCAGTGGGGACTAGGGGAGGGGGGATTGTGGGGGATGCGCCTTCATCACCTCGAGGCTGGATTACTGCAATGAGCTCTACGTGGGGCTGCCCAAGAAGCTGGTCCGGAGGCTGCAGCTGGTGCAGAATGCCNTAGTCTCACCTTGGCCAAAAACTCACTGGGTGACCTTGAGCCAGTCACAATATTCTATCAGCCTAACCTACCTCACAGGGTTGCTGTGAAGATTTTAAAAGTTGTGTTTATATGTAAAACGCTCAAAGTGCATGGCAGGGGGGTGCTATATAAAGATTATTATAATCACACCAACTAGAATTGGTCCAAGAAAAGATACCACTTGAACAACTTTGTCTCCATCTCTTATGTACAGGACCAACACAGCAACCACCTTCTACTCAGGCCCTAAAATAAAGCTGCTAACATTCAGAATTTATGATTTTTACAGATTTACATGTGTGAACTTGAATTCAGATTTCTGGGAGGACTTGTGACATTTCATGCATGTACACTGCTTAATAATTAATTGGTCAGTCAATTGTTTTTTGACACAACATAAGTTATCTAACCCTTTTAAGTGGTGAATGGCTGCCATGCCATATGATTGTAAGGTGCCAAAGGTCATGGGTAGCCTTTGCAGGATTTGTCCAGGCAGGATCTAACAAGACCGATGGACAAACCAAGGTGCAATGTCAGAATTCAGGCAAGAGGGTCAAAACCAGTCGGGCAGCTAAAACAAGAGAAAGCCCAATGCACAGAGCACAAATAAGAAGCAAAGGCATACACTCTCTCTGGTTGTCGGGCACCTATCCGAGTCTGGACAGTGTAGCAACATGAGCAGGCCGGGTGGCATTCCGGTCAGGATTGGGAACAGGCAGGGGTCAGTTCAGGATCAGGTTCAACAAAGCTAAGTGTCACTTCAGGGGTAATTGAGGAATCAAGGTAATAGGACAAGCCAGAAAAGTCCAACTGGGAATCAAACCAAGCTGTAGCAGCCAAACTAGAGGAGAATCCAGAGGGCATGTCCAACCATGAGCTGGGGGAGAATGGGGGTGGGGGTGGAGCCAATCATGAAAGGACAGTCCAAGATGGGGAAGAACTAGGGTTGGGCAGGAAGGAGAGCAAGGGCTGGAGACAGGTGGGTTGGAATTGGAGCTGGAAGGCAGCATGGCAGCGAGCAGTGCTGTAGACAGACAAGACAAGAGGCAGGCGACTAGAATGAGGCGAGAGCACATACTCTCTCTGGATTGCAAAGGCACAGACAGACACAAGATTGACTGACCTCTTCCTGTCAGGTCATTTTTATAGTAGAGGCAGCCAATCAGGAGCCTGGTGGGCAGAGAATCCTATTTATTTATTTATTTATTTATTTAATTTATTTCTCAAATTTCTACCCTGCCCCTCCTACAACAGCTCGGGGCAGCTTACAATAAAAAGTAATAACATATATAAAACATTTTAAACAATTAAAACATTTCAAAATACAAGTATTAAGACAGGGCCAAGGTCATCATAAAACAATAAATAGGGTAGGGGAGAAAAAAAACCCTCTAACCCCCCCTCCCCAAAGGCCTGGGCGAACAGCCAGGTTTTACAACTTCGCCGAAATGTCAAAAGGCTGGGGGCCAGGCGGGGGACCTCCAAGAAGGCACCCCCGGTGGACCGAAGGAGCCGCTCTGGGGCACGGAGGGTGAGGCGGTCCCTGAGGTACGTGGGGCCCAGACTGTGAAGGGTCTTAACCATGCCATATGATCAACACCAAAACCTTGAACCTGGCTCGGCACGCTATTGGCAACCAGTGCCCTATTAGAACTAGGGGTGTGCAATTTCGTATAGCTTAATTACAAAAATGAATGGAGCCCCATTTGTTTTCAGAACTAAGGTAATGAAAACGAATGTATAAGCAAACAATGTTCATTTGATTTCGTTTGTTTCTGTTTTAATATTCATTTTATTCTATTGAAAATAAATTTTAAAAAATCATTGTGCATGCACACCCTTTTCCAAAATGGTGCTGATGCTGCCAGAGCCATTTTGGAAAAGGGCCACACATGCGCAGAATGGCCCCGTGACCATTTTGCGCATGCATAGTGGTTTTTAAAATGATTTTTAATAGAATAAAATGGAAAAATAAACAAAAACCGTAGAGTCTTTTATGAACCCCCCCCCCCCCATTAATGGGTTTTTGGAAACAAAAACTAAAACTAAAATGAAAACAGATGATGTGCCTTCCGCACACACCCCTGATTAGAACCCAGTTATCCTGATCCGCTGCTGTATTCTCCTGTCCAATCAGTGTAACTCAATAGCAAATTGACCAGAGATCCTACTGGCTGATTTGAACCACATGGTTTCTTGAAATTCTTATACAGGTCCTGAGCCAAGTAGGTAAGAAGGGCTGGGAAGTCGATGAGCTAGGAAGCAGGGCTGAAAAGAAGACTAAACAAGGCAGGTGGAGGGGTTGAGATGAGGAAATCCACACCTAAGGATAGGCATGTCAGAGCAAGAAGGTTGATTAGGGGACTATGCTGAGTTATTAATCAACTTCATCCATTAACTGTTTTTCATAAGTGTGTTGGTTTTTGCATGATACAGAGAGAGACAGGCTGGTGTAATAGGTCTAACTTGCACAGCAAATGTGCACGTCTGAAAACAGATTGACACTTTTTACTTTATTCGGCTTCAAACATACTTTCACTCTCTTCTGCAAAACTCCAAGCTTGCTTCAATACGTGCCACACAAAGGACCCTTCTTGTCGGTTTGCTTGAATTCTTCTCTCCTCATGTTGCAATCGGTAAATTGTTTATTTGTTCAGTGGGATTGCACTCTGGATACCAAGGGAACTACTTCATCCTAATTAGTTCCCCTGGCTCCTCTTATTTTTAAAAAACACACACAGTCAAGAAGGTTTCGGGTCATTAGCTTCTTGATAAATGAATTCCTGGCCAAGCAGGTGTTTCCCAGAAGGGGCATTGTGATGTACAAGAATCTTGTGTTAGACCTTCTGATCTATGATTGCTTGAATTTTCTAAATTTGCCCAACACC
Organism: Sphenodon punctatus; assembly: GCA_003113815.1. Taxonomy (NCBI): domain Eukaryota; kingdom Metazoa; phylum Chordata; class Lepidosauria; order Sphenodontia; family Sphenodontidae; genus Sphenodon; species Sphenodon punctatus. The sequence continues at coordinate 1,595,220 of QEPC01014730.1, read as the reverse complement.
ATTCCCTGACATAAAACCCCACATCCCTAAGTAGACACACTCAGGGTTCAGTATTGGTATCCAACACTCATCATTCATCATAGCATAATTGAACATAGGTTTGCCTTACTTGTTTCTTACTTGGATGGCTCAGGGAATTAGCAACGGGATTTAAGTAATTTCATTTGTCTCTGTGCCAGGATGATACTGACCTAAAGTCGATACCATCTGATGGCTGTCTGTGGGTGGGTGAAATCAGTGGGTGAGATCAGTCCAGTTCTTACTAGACAGAAGTTGTCATTCAAAACACCCCCTTGGGATGCAAACTAGTCAGATATCATAAACTAAGCAATGTTAAAGCTGACTAATCCTTGAAAGGGAGGTCTTTAAAGAACCCAACATTATGTAGGAACTATGGAGAGTGACTCTGGGGCGAGCAAAAATGTATGGAAATGCCTTTCAATAAACAAGAGTTCAGTGGTTCTCAAACTTTGCAAGCTCGTGCAATCTTTTGACCCTGGAAATGGGGTTCTACATCTAGACCTGAAGCAAGCATTTGTGACAAATATTGTCTTCATCTAAAACAGCCGATTTTCTGCTTCCCCATGGCATGAAAACTCACTGGGGTTTTGCCACATTCATTTGTTCCCATTTGGGAATTCCCTTCAGTAGGGATTTTTGGTACGTGCTGGGATGTTTGGCAGGTACAGTACAGACAGACCACAGCAGTGCTGCTGCCTTCTCCTTCCCCATCCTGACACTGGCTGAAAAGATTAACTTGGAGTTGAAAAAAGCACGGGGTTCGGAGCCAGGAAAGCAGTGACATCATTATATGGAAGGTACTGAAAAGCCATAGACAATGAAAGGAAGTGCCAAAATATTAGAGGTTGCAAAAAAGAAAAGAAAAGAAAAGAAAAATGATGAAAAATCACTGTCTGCACTCCTGAAAGCAATGGAGTCATGAAACATGTCCCAGACTTGAAAATTGTACCTAACATTCAACAATGTTCCCAACATGATGGGAATTCCCATCGTGTCAGGAATGGCTGATTTTGATTCGCCATTAGTGACTCCCCTGTCTAACCAGCTCAGCTCCCCAAACCTCAAACCCCAGTCTGAACTCTGAATTCCTTTTCACTCAACCCTGACTTACTCATCCATGCCCTCCCCGACACTCAGTCCTGCAAGCAGCGTACTCTTTCCCCCCACTGTAGGAAACCACCCACCCTTACATTTGGAGCCTTGCATATTGTGACTCAGGATATACCTCATACCAAACAAAATTGGATGGTGTCACTTCTTTCATTACCGTAAATCATAATGATTAGATTATGCCTTTGTTGAGTTAATTATTTCCCAGTATGGTGTGGTACTAGGACACTGCTTTCTTAACTCCATAGCCCCCAGCACATCTACAAGGTCATGAACAAGGTCATGCAGTCCTCCTGGATTCTCAGTGAGTGCAAATGGGCAGCAGGAGGCAGCAGAGTTCCCCCTGTAGTGATTCTTTCCATTGGAGCCAAATAACCCAGTTCCCCTTTGTCTCCCCCCTCACTCCCCCCCGTTGAACTGCAGCCATCATTAAAGCAGCAGCTGCTGGATGGGTCCAGGAAGCAACAAGCTTTCGGGCAGGGATCGTGTCTATCTTGTTTTTGTAAAGCGCCAGGTACATAGTTGGCGCTATATAAATGCTTAAATAATAAATAATAATAACAAGAGGTGAGGGAAGTGTATTTCACTCCTAAACCTGCATCCCTATGCCCCATTGCACATGTCTATGCACAGAACCTGTCCTCCCCATGTTCAGCTACCTCTATCTTCCCCATAGCTTGTTCACCATCAGATCTCCCACTTTCAGGCCCTGGGCTTGAATACTTGCCCTGAGGGTTCCTGGAGTGACGTCCACTGGCCAGCCCACCAGAGCCACCACCTGCCTCCAGCCCAGACGTTTCCCCCCCATGAGCCCTCCCTAGTCTGCCCTTAGTCTATCTCCAGCCCTTGTCCAACCTCCCAGCTTCCTGATTGGCTGCCAACCAGGATATAAGGCATACTGGGAGCAGCAGAAAGCTGAGTGGCACAACACACAAATCCCTTGTTTCTGCTTCCTGGACCCACTCTGTTTCTGCTTTGCCTCTGGTCTTGTCTCTTGAGTTTTGTTCCTGCCACACGCTACACCCTCTTGTGTTGTCTTCCTGCTCCCCTCTTTGTCTTCTCCTTCTTGGTCTTCTCTGTAAGTCTTGCTCCCTTGTGCCTCACTCCCAGTCTTGCCTCTCCTATAGTCCTTGCCCTCTATCTGGTCCCTTGTTCTCTTGACTCCAATCCCGTCTTGTCTCCTAGCCCTGTCACTCCCAAACTGCCACGTCCACCTAAGTCCTGCAAACTTCCCCACCCCATGACCTGACACAGCATGAACAACTACAGTAGCTCTCCACCTCCCAAGTGTCCCTCTAGTCTAGACAAAGCCATTTTTTAAACAGGCAAGTTCAGCTTATTTGGGGGCAGCTTTGCAAAGCAATCCACACAGTGTGGCCCCATTAGCAGGGACCTGCATTTACTGCATTTTCCCCATTTGCCATCAATGAGGAAAACAGTGAATGCGGGTTGTTGCCTGTTAGTGTTAAATTCATTAGGACATCTACCCCCCACCCCCCAATTCCTTCTGGCTGATGTGAGGACACTAGTAACCCATCCTCCAGGAGATTACTCTCTTTCAAAACGTTTCTAATTGTTGGGATTCAAGGCCAGAGGAGCAGTTGGGCTCTGTTCTTTTATTTTTTTAACAGAATATTGCATTTTTTCCTCCCCCCCCCCTTCATTTTACATACAAACGAAGGAGGCAGGGGTCCTATGGGGGAAAAGAGTGTGCAATTGTGGAACTCCAGACTGTATTATGATGCATGCACACACAAGGGACCAGATTTCAAGTCCCATGGCAACCGTAAGTCTGGTATGTTGTAGCCTGCATGAGTTTGACTTTGCAACCTAAATAACAGTGGGGGGTTGTTTGTATGGAATCTCCTGGTGCTTTTTTCTCCAGTGAAAAGAAGGTAGAAATTATGTCCAAATGTATAACTCCCAGTGAGAAAGTGCCCATTCTCACCTCCAGGTCATGTGGCTCCACTTCCACCTATGGCCTAGTTTTCTACTTCTATAGGGGAATTAGTTGCTTCAGTAGCAGATAGCCTTGCCCTAAGACTTTCCCAATCAGCACCCTGGACAGCTCTGAGTGTGAGCCTGCTTGGTCTGGAAAGTGGAAACAAGTTCCCGCAAAAAATGGGTAGGCCAGTCGAATTTCTGGTACTTGAATCAACTTAACAATACCAGGTACTAATCAGTACCTGATTCAAGTAACCAATAAACCAGAATGTTACTTCTGGTTCTGATCTTTTTTTTTTTTTTCCATCCCAGTATACCGATTAGTAACTAGAAAATTGAATGATCGGTACTGAAAATTACCAACTTTTTTTTTTAGTAGTTGGGTTCATAATTGGTAATTGAGTAGCATGTTGAGTACCCTACACAGTACTTGAAAATGTGGGTATTACCCCAAAATGGAATGATCGATACTGGAAATGACTGATTTTTCTTTGTGTAATCGGATACATGATTGGTAATCGAGTAGCTCGCCGAGGATTCCTACACAGTACTCCAAAACGTAGGTATTACCTGTGGGTAGCAAATGAGCTGCCCATTTCAGCTCTAGCCTTGGGTCTTACACCACTCACAGCTAGCCACAGACTGACTTGTTTCCTCAAGCTCACCCTACTTCCAGCGCCATAGGTTGTGGGACTGACAGTGAGATGCAGGCATTTCTTAAAGGGACCATGCCTGGTCTATCACACTCACATGCTATGAATCATAGTAAGATTCAAATTTGGTTTGATGGATCTGGTATGATTTGATATCCTACCAAATCATAGTCTGATTCAAATCCAGAGGATTTGAAACCTGAGTTTTCAGAAATGAAGAAGACTGTTTATGTCAAAACGCGTTGGCTTCCCCCCCCACCCCTTCAAAGTTCATCTGTTACTCAAGAAGTTGTTCCATCTGATATTGTTAACTGTGGGTGATTTCAGACGAGACGGGGCGGCATTCGCCCCGTCCAGGAATCACCCAAATGATTCCTCGCCGGGATCACTCCGGCACGTCCAAAAGATGTGCCGGCTGATCCCGGCAGAAAATTGGGGAGGCGGTGGGTCTGTGCAGCGCAGCGTGCAGCCACTCGGCCCCGCCCCTCCCACGCTCCCCTGCTGCCTGCCCTCTGGGGAGACGGGCGGGCACCGCGGCCAATGCGACCTCAGCACGTGCCCAAATTGACAATGGCCCAGAAACCCACTGGGGATTCCGGGCCGTGGTTTCCGTCCAGACGAGACGGGCCCCTTCATCGTGGCGGGGAATCGCATTCATCACGCGATTGGCACCGGCCCCGCCAGTTAGGCCGATCGCGTGGTGAATGTGATTCCCCACTGCGATTGACCATGGCAAACATCTGGGGGGGGAACTTCCAGTTCCCCAACAGACGTTACGGGACCATTCCCCACCACAGGGTATTGACTGTGCTTGAGTGTGATCTCGTAACATCTGAAAATACCCTGTATTGTACATGAGTCCAAAGACTTTCACATATATGGATCATACTTTTTATGCATGTCAGAGAAGTGTAGTCAACACTCGGCGGGGGGTGGGGTGGGGACTTTTTCCTCCTGCAGACATTTTGCAAATAAGTGCAAACTCTGTAGGCCAGATAAGAGATAAGAATGTGGATGATTATGTGGGGGAATGCTCAGGATGGGGGAAAGAAGGGGAGGGTCAGAAATCATGGTTCTGTCCCATCTATCCTTAAGTACATGCCGTTATCTCAGCTCCCTTCCTCCTAAGCATACTCCTTCAGTGCTCAGGGATAGGGACTGGATCCAGAGGCTAGATCCAGGAATTGTAAAGGGGCTCAATAAAAAGCAGCTTCTGGCCTGATTTGGGGCCAAGTTCCCCACCCCTGGGCAATCCCATAGATCAGGTACAGCAGTTATTCCACATGTGAAGCGTAGGAAGTACTTTCCGATAACTGTTTGCAATTCATGGGACAATGTTTTTTTTTTTCCTGTACATCACCTGGTAAACTAATGGTGATTTCTAAGAAATTACTAGCAGTATAATATGAGCACATGATATTTGCATTGGCCATTAGTCCGTCCGAAACCCAAAGGATTAACGACAGACGTTGTATGTAAAAGGTGATTACGCAATCTATCTGTATCGTTTTTTTATCCATAAAAACTTTTTTTTAAAAACAAACGTTCTCCATCTTCAGCATCTGCTGCCTTCCATTGTCATGACTGTCATCCATTAGAGTGTCTGAGTCCTCCTCCTTTATGAGCAGCATGCTTCCATCCCAATTTTTCATCAATGAGTCACTTTCTCTGTTAGGACATAAAGAGGCTGATTAATTATCTTAAATAATAATTTATAGTTACCGGGCACATTCTGTACTCTTCCAGCTACCATACATTATGCAAAACATGCATCAGGACACAAAGATTTTCCTCTTCTTTATTAATAGGGCTGTCTCGGTACAGTATTAATATGATATTTTTCACAAAACAATTTAGAGGAATGAAATACCCAAGGCCATAGTCCTGAAATCTGCTTGTGAACTTGTAAGTACACTTGGGAACTCACATGTCATTTCAGAACTATAGCCTTAAATACTGCATTCACACCTGATGCCTGGCATTATTAAAAAGATGCAGAGGCAAAAACAAGGCAGCAGAGAGGAGCCTGATGCCGGCAGTAGCGTCGGTACGAACCGAGTTCTGCCGTGTCAAACGGGATTCTGCTGCAGCTTTGCTCGCGCATAACAGGGCTGGATTTTGTGCCCTGTCCTGCGTAAGGCTAGCAGTGGCAGATCCCCATTGGCACTGGATCTACTGTCAACAACGGGCTCCTCCCCACTTCTGTGTCTTTGCCTGCGTGTCAATGTAGTAACGCCAGGCATCAGGTGTGAGGTATTTCTCTGATTTTTACCTTAACCAGAGCCAGTCTAGTTTGTCTTGTTTTTGTTACCTATCTTCAATTCTATACTTTGATCTGATTACCAGCTGCCAAGTTTTATTAGAATTGCTAATAGTAATAGAGGAGTTCCAGTGCTAAAAATTTAAACATGGGCTTGGATCTTTTTTCCCCCTGTGAATAATTTCAACTATTGTGCTTAAGAGGAATGAATTGTGCACTTCTAAATTTAGAAACTCCTTTAGATTGATTTGAATAAAGCTAAATGTCATTAACAGCATGTCGTTGCTTGAGAGAATGCCTGAGGAGGGCTTCTGCTGAGTCTACCTCCTATGTGCCCTGAACACAATTCAGAATATACCAGAAAATATTCCCAACCCCAAGACCCACACACCAAAACATTCATGTGGTTGAGAGTCACAAGTTACACATGCATATGTGTGGACACAAACCATTCCTGCTTTGCGATTGGCTGGTGGAGCCAATGCTCTATAACCCTCTCAAAGCTACTGAGATTCTGAGGGGAGTAGCTGCAGTTCACCTGCTGAGACTCAGGTGCAATGAAGTAAGTCATAGGACCATTAAGGCAACACAGAATCCTGGATGTGCTCTGGCTAAGAGCTGCATATGGATCTGTCATTGGGCATTTTTACACGCACGTTAAAGTTCCAGATTTTTCAATCTTCTGGGTTTACAAGTCCACAAGTAAGTTCCGGATTCATTTTTCACACACACACTGCCCTGAGGCAGTTCCTGGATGCATTCTTCACACAAACACTGCCCTGAGGCAGCCTAAAGTAGCCACAGCTGTAGACGTGAGGGGTTGCCATGGAAACCAACTGATCACAGCTGCCTGGAGCAAAGCAGTTTACCAGGAGAACTTTTTACATACAAAATTTCTGGGAGAAGTTCTATGCAGAAGTTCAAAGATCCGGATGCTTAAGATCTGGGTGAGTGATTTAGACACACAGAAAGTTCAGGATGTAACAGCAAACATCCAGGAGTGTAACAGCAAACTCTGGGTGTTTTTACACACACATTTCTCCTGGCCTCTAATCCGAACAGATTATTTTTCTGTGTGCAACAGACATACGTGTATCTGAAAAATATGGACTCTTGTGGTTTTCGTATCTGAAAAATATGGACTCTTGTGGTTTTTGTAGGAGCATTTAATGGTTGTGTGGAAAATTAATCAGTGGGTGTTTTTATACACATGCTTCTCCTGGATGTTTGCTGTTACATCCTGAACTTTCTGTGTGTCTAAATCACTCACCCAGATCTTAAACATCTGGATCTTTGAACTTCTGCGTAGAACTTCTCCAAGAACGTTTGTGTGTAAAAGGTTCTCCTGGTAAACTGCTTTGCTCCAGGCAGATGTGGTGACTTGGTTTCCATGGCAACCCCTCATGTCCACAGCTGCTGCTACTTTAGGCTGCCTCAGGGCAGTGTTTGTGTGAAGAACGCATCCAGGAACTGCCTCAGGGCAGTGTGTGTGTGAAAAATGAATCTGAAACTTACTTGTGGACTTGTAAACCCAGAAGACTGAAAAATCCGGAACTTTAACGTGAGTGTAAAAATGCCCATAGTTTCTCCATCCCTGAGTAGAGCTGAAACTAAAAAGTGTTTTTTGTATTTGTGAATATTAACAATTTAGGGTTGAAATGAGCAACTAAATTCCTTCTCGTGAGTAATTTTGCCATCTTGGGAAACATGATCAATTTCCCAACAATATACCAAGGTTCTCTAAATACTGCAAAATACTGGTCCCAATTTACTGACTTTCCCTTTACTGTTTACCGCATACCTTTCCCTTACCATTTGCCACATTACTGAGGGTACTGATTTACATCTGGGTTTCTGTCTGTTAATTGTTCACCGCATTTCTGAGCCAATTACTGTGCGAATAGCCCACTGCTCAGCCTCCCGCTGCCTGCCCAAGCACAGATTAAAAACACAGTGCCTCCAGTCCAGTGCCTCCAGTCAGAACTGTTGTTGTATGTTGTTCCCTTTGCTTTGACAAATATTCAACTGGATTGCAGATTTGTAAAGAAATCTGTTTACCAGCCAATACATGACAAGGAGACGTACAAGGGAGGAAGGAGTACAGAGAAGACAGAAGAAATGTGGTATTGTGTCAGTATTACCTCTCAGGATTTGAAATTGATGGCAAAGCGGTAAACAGCAAAGCGGTAGGCCTATTATTGGTAAATCGAGAAACGAAATGTTGAGTGGACATTGATGATTACTGATAATTTCTTGATTCGACCAAGACAGTATCAGGAATCGTGATTTCAACTGGAAATCCCTTTTTTGTGAAATCTCATTTCAGCTCTAAACTATTATTTTTCAGATAACCTTCCTGTCCACCTGTAGCTGCTGCTGGAGAATGAGCTGACCACCTATGCCTTTTATTAGAGAGGAATTCTGTTGCCTTTCGAGCTGATTCAAAGTCCGCATGCCAGAAGTGTGTGCCACATGCAACTTGCTTGCACACGGTGCATACCAAGTGCATGCAATCTGCATGCAATGCACACACCGTTTCAGCACATTGCACATGCGCAGCATGCGTGATGCATGCATGCACCTTGGTTCAGGGCTTTTCTCTTTGCCCTTATGTACATTATTAGTTATGAATATCTTCCAGCAGAAGGAACAAGAAGGGGGAGAGGTAGCAGAATAGGGGAAGGTAAAAGTTGGCCAGGGACATGTAGCAAAATGATGATCACTTTGATCCTTTTGAGGAGGTTATTTTGTGAAATACCGTAAAACACTTTATTGAAACAGTAGCTACTGGCTCAGCTTCCACAGCTAAGGAATTCCAAAGTTGGGCCGCACAAAGGGAAATTGCAGCTTTACATGGCTTTCTTATTTTGAATGCCAGGGATTTTGTTCCTTCTGTGAATGCCAGCCGTGAAAATAAGTGTCCTTTAAAAAAAAAATAAAAAATAGGTATTCCACAGCCAAGACCTTCTAGAAATTTGTAAATTAAAATGCAAGGTAATTGTCACGCCTTTCTGGAAGTGGGAAGCAATTTAGTCACAGATACATATTATAAAGCTTTCATGAAAATTTCCTTTTAAGACTGCTCTACCAGACTGATTTTTAAGAACAGTTACTAACTGTAAAGTGCATATTACATATATTGTAATATGCCCATATTGCTGATAGAATAATGCACTTTTAGGATTTATAACATCAAGTGAATTACAAGCTTCTAAGTTGCCATGGAAGCCTTCTCTTTGGTATGTTGTCTGTTTTTCTATTTTTGTATGAACGTAAGTGCTTATGAGCATTTCTAGTTTAACAGGCCTGGAGACTAAAGTCCTCTGTAGAAAAGGAACAGTGAGAAGCGTTGCAAGATTTTTCATTTACTTCAGACACTGACTCTTTTTTTTCTTTTTTTACTTGGAGGATAATGCACAAGAATAAATAGCTCGAACCCATTCTCCATAAAGCCCTCGTTGTCTTTGAGACTGCCAACAGGGGTGGTGGCTAGTACTGGGTGATACGTTTAGACACACCTACCTATGTAAATACACTAGCTTGATCCTCTAAGCTAATTTTACATAGGCCAACAAAATCAATGCTTTAGGTTGCTAAAAGAAGAGGCTGTTCCTTCATCGGATGGAATTCTTCTCTTTAAGTCAGTGCTGTCCTTAGTCCTTCACGGCTGTGGCCGGGGAAGCAATAATTTGCAGTGTATTGTGTGCATGGAGGCTGTCAGATGTTCACCCTGCAGTGGGGCAGGGCAGGCAGCTGACTGCTACCCCCTGTGTCCTCGGAAAAAGGCTGGGGATGCAGCATGTAGCAGCCTTACCCACAACGTGGTACGGCTCTCTCCTAGGTGGTAGCATGGCGGGACTGGTCCCCGTCTGTTCTCCCTCACGGTGAGGTCTGTCACAGGGCTTTTAGCCGCAGGCATCGTCTCCGTTCCCATGAGGCCGCGTCATGGTCCAGGGCGGGATAGTGGGAGGGTCAGGGGAGACAGGTGGGGCGGGACTGGGTGGCTGCCCATGTGGCCATTGTCTCGGCCCTCCCCAGCACTTGGAGGGAGTCCGACAGTGACCTGTCCCCCCACCCCCACCCCCATGGGGAAGTGACCGTATGCTCTGCTCTCCGCTCTGGCTTCACAGTGTGGTAGCTGTGTTGCTTGCCATGGGATGCATGGGCCCACCCCAGCTCTTGTGGCTGCTGGCCTCCTGCAATGTCGGAGAATAAATCTCATGTGATAACATACAGATCTAAGGCAGAGGCTGGTATGGAAGAGGTTAATTCTCTCCTGATGGCAGGGATGCAAATATCTGGAGATTCATTTTGTTGGAGTCATTCACAGGGAAATGTGCCAGGGTGGAGGGAGGGAGCCACACAGAGAGGCTATCTAGGAAGTTGTCTAAAGTCTGGGTGTTTTCATCTTTTGTCTGGAAGGTGGCTGAAGTGAGCTATTCCTGACACCTTTGTTTTGGACTTTGATTCAAAGATGTTCCATCACTGGAGACCTTTAATAAAAGGTTAGACAGACATCTCTCAGGGATGGTGTAGATATACAATGGATCCTGCTTAATTATGGACGGGATTAGATAAGCCATGGGATTCCTTCTAGTTCTATAATTCTGATTCTATGAGCTCTGTTGGCCCTAAAGATGGTAGCACTTTCTTTACATTTAGGTCTATGTTTTAAACAAAGTAGGTAACAAACGTTTTAAAACCCACCTAATAATGCAGCATCATTTCCTGTTCTCTGCCAGAAATGGGAGCTCAACAGTCTGCTGTAACTGACTGCAGTTAAGACAAAAGAGTATTGTGATCAGCGCTCTGTAATGCTGCTAAAAAGCCTAAACACATCGGTGAAGAGGGACGACCAACATCTGATGCAATTAGCAATCATTGTAAACTTTAGACAACGCCATCTCAATGTTGTGATGTATACAGAATCCAAACTCGGTCAAATGAGTATGCAGTGAAGATAATTGTTGCTTTCTGTCAACTTGCTTATAAAACTATGGGTTTTGTCTGGAAGGTGGCTGAAGTGAGCTATTCCTGACACCTTTGTTTTGGACTTTGATTCAAAGATGTTCCATCACTGGAGGCCTTTAATAAAAGGTTAGACAGACATCTGTCATGGCCACAATCTTGACTGACTTACAAAAGACTGAGGGTGATTTCAGACATTACGAGTCTGAAATTCACCCCGCCTGAACCACAGTCAAACACGGGCCATGTTTGACTGTGGTGCATGTGGTGCATGTGGTGCATGTCTGTTGGATCGCCGCCAGATGTGCACCACAGTCAAACGCGGCTCAGGTTTGCATTCACCACATTTCTGGACCTCCGGACGTGAGGAGGTCGAGAAGTGTGGTGAAAGGCCACCACGGCTGTGGTGAACGGAAAGTAACGTCTGGTTTCTTACCATTCACCGCGGTCAATGTGGGTCACCCCCGCCTGTGGTTGCGGCAGTGGCTGGATTGGCCACTGCTGCAGCCCGTCGGGAAGGGGGAGGGCTTCCAGGGAATGCAGGAGCGGGGTCGTGTGGCAGCACGCTGTGTCACACGGCCCTGCCCCCCTGGGGTGTGTGTGCCGCTTTAGACGTTACAGCCAGGCGCTTTCACCACGGTTCGTGGGGTGGTTTGGACCATGGCCAGGGGCAATGGGGCGCATGTCTGTTGGTGCGCCCCTTCACCCCCGGCCGTGGTCTGAACCACCCCACGGCCCATGGTGAAAGCGCCCGGCCGTAATGTCTGAAATCACCCTGAGCCACAAAACACCAGAGCTAAAAGCTAAGGAGCCAGGATAAAGTCTAATGTATTCATCTATCCTGGCTGGCTTGGGAAGAAAAAATAGACACAACATACAATGACCATGGATTTGCATAATTATTATTTGTTTCTTTCTTCCTTAAAGGGAATTAGTGTATAAAAGGAGGTCTTCTTCATTCACAGGAGAATTAAGGCCAAAAATAAATAGGCAAATGCTCCTTTCACCACTAGGTTGGAACTTGGTCAAGAGTACATGTAGATGACCTGAGTGGAGTGCTTTTGGTCCATGACATATGGTCAGGATAACTGGAGACGACATAGGGTGAACTCACACGTAACTCTGCTAAACTCCATTGTCTGTGGACCCCCAGAAGCTGTATAATCAGCCCTACATGATCCCCTGATCACTGTTACATGCGAGTGAGGGAGAACTCCAATTTCCAACTCTGCTTTAAACTCTGATTTGGTGTTTAGATCTGATCTATTCATCAGATCCAAGTTTAAAGCAGGGCTTTAACTTGGTGTGTCACACTCACACGCAACAGCGATCAGGGGACCATATGTATGAGTTCACCCATAGTTAAATCTCTGCAATGAAATAAAAGATCTCGCTAGTTGTCATGGGAAGTTGGAAAACTCGAAAAACATATATCCAGCTCTTACTGTTGGCATCTTTAGCCAAAAATACCTTCATAATCATTAAATGCAGATGCAGATGGCACTGAAACTATTCTTAATAGATGGGCTGTGTTCCTCCAAGTTATCCGTTGTGCTGCCATCATCTGTTGTCCCTCAATAACCGTGGGATATTAGGATGTATTTAGAATGTTCTAACCATACAGCATGCAAATTCTACCTGGGAGTCAGTGCAAGCCAAGCGCTTAACTGGTGTTTCCTGATTAAGAAGCTTATTGACGTTGCACCACTGATTTTTTCCTGTTAAAATAATCTCTGAGTACTAAATTGCCTTTGAAGCAGCCAAAAGTGATATATACCAATGGCTAATACCATTGAGTTCCAAGAGTCCAAAAAAAGCCTGTAAATCCCTTTGTGCACAAAGGGGTTTCAAGGCAAGCTTTATAGCAGGAATATACAAGGCAAAGAACTTAGAATGTTCCAAATCATGGTTGATCTAGGCCACTTTTACACACAATAATACACAGGCCTCTTCTTATATCTCATCTGCTGCTTGAAACAGCAGCCAAATGACCAGATGAGAAAGTATAACAGAGGTTGTAGTCCTCAAACCACTTAGTCTGGGATAGTCTAATTGCCTTCCACTCCAGAGTAAGTGGACTCAGGATCATGGACTAAGGAATTTGTATTATGTTGTATCTGTCAGAAGGCCTGTATACTCCTCGTCCCAAAGCAAACTTCTTCAGCCAGGTGTTAACCTCCGCCTCTCCTAACAAGGGAGCTAGGCTCCTGGTTCCATTCAGATCTAACTGCCCTTTGTAAGGTAAGGGAACTTCCACAACTGTCCTTAACTACTTTATTAGCTAGCCTCGCCCTAACACGGGTGACGCTACCCCAATTAATAATTTTAGTAGGTAAAATTCAATTAGGGTGGCCATACCTCTCCTTTAATACAGGATGCTTATAAAAAATACATGGTGCAGGGCTACATTAATTCCAAAAAACCCAAAGGGATCCCATTGGTTTTTCAATGTTAAAAATCCTTTCTTTTGGAGTTTTCATTTAAAACCTGTTCATTTTCATAACTTTTTCATTTAAAAACTATTAACTAATAATAAAGCAATAACCATTCTGCGCATGCGCCCTTTTCCAAAATGTCGGTGGCAGAATCACCGCCATTTTAAAAAAACAAAATTATTTGTTAACTCACTGCTGTTACTTTTTAACAAATGAATGAAAGCAAACCAATGTTTCAGGCTATATCAGATATAGACTAAAAAGATATTTAGACTCTGAATGGTTTCAGTGCAGGTCTAGAAAAACAATCATTACACCAATGGTTCTAAAACTTTTCCCTGTGTGACCTCAGTTTGAGATTTAAATATAACCATGTGACTCCAGATGGAAAAAAAGACATACAAAGGATATAAAATATCGGCCAGGAATTTGACCCTATCGGCAGATGATTTGATCCCGCTTAGGGTCCTGAGCAGTAGTTTGGATACCTTTGAGTTACGCTGTTTCCTTTCCTGGACTTTGGATCTTCTTAAAAACTCCCTATAAAAACCTGATTAATTGGCTAGGAAGACCATAGAAAGAGCCATTCATGCATATTTAACTTTAGTACCATTCATGGTCCTGTTTCAGTCAATAGGACAGTATAGTGGTTAAGGACAAGTGTTAAAGCAGTTTTAATCCAGAGATTAGATTTAGATAGATTTAATTCCGATTTAGATCTCTGAGCCCAGAGATCATCTATCAGAGCATCTTGGGGTACTTTCAGACGTTACGGGCGGCCGGTTCACCACAGCGAACCACCAGGGGGGGCGAACAGCGCAACCACGCCCGGGGGTTGGAAAACGACCCAAACAGACGTGCCGGGAACGGGACCACGGCCCGGAACCGGGCCGCACCATCGCGGCCCGTGGCAGCACAACAGACGTGCAGCCGAACCCCCGGCGGGCGCTAAACCCCCACAAGGCACCGGGCAGGGGCGGGACACAGACATGGCCGACTGAGGGCAAACGAAGCCACAAGGCACACAAGGGAACGCCCACACAAGGGAAACGGGAAGGGAGGGGGGAAGAGCGAGAACAGGCTGACAGCCGGCTCACACAGCGGTCCCGCAGCGGGGCACAATGCACGGCCACACGCCCGGGCACACACACACACACACACACACACACACACACACCAGGGAAAGGCCGGGAAGGGGGGAAGGGGCGCCCGGAACACCCCACCCGGAACACCGGCAGGGAGGGGGGGGCACCACCACGGGGCAAGGCACAGACAGCAGCAACCCCCACCCCCACACCACCCCAGTCCAGTCCAGTCCAAGGAGGTGCCCCCACAGGAACAGAGGCAGTCTCGGGGGGGGGGGGCGGACCCCCGGAGCAAGGCACGTTGGGGGCCCCCAAAGCACAGCGAGGCCGGCGGAGGGGCGCCAGGAGGAGGAGGAAGGGGGCCCCACAGTCAAAGGCTGGCACAGGCAGGGCAGCCGGGTCCAGCGGTGCTCCTCCGCAGCACCAGCGACGCTCAGGCAGCACCCACGGAGTCACGGGGATGGAGGGGGCCCAGGACCACGGCCAGGGGCAGCAGCAAGCAGCGAGGCGGGCGGGAGCTCACCGAGGTGGGGTCCGCAGGTCGGGAGCGGCCAGCGGGGACCAGGCCCCCCCCCGGGCCGGGGCGGGAGCCCACACGGGGGCACCACGCGGGGGGGGGCAGGCCAGCGACGCGGGGCTCACGGGCCGCTGCCGGGGGCCCCGCTGGCCCCAGGGCCCGGGTGGCCCGCCCGGTGGACCAGGTGGGGCCAGTGCAGCATGCCCCGGCGGTACCCCTGCAAGGACATGTAGTGGGCGATCAGGTAGTAGGCCTCGAAGGGATCGGGCATGGTGAGGGCCAGCTGCACATCCACACGCGCCCACACCGCCAACAGGGATGACATCTCCACCGCGGAGGGCTCCGGCACACAGCAGGCAGCAGAAGGGGGCCACGGAAGATGCCCCAGCTCCAGAAGCCGCTGGAACGCCGCCCCACGGGTGCGCTGGTACCCACGGGCCCCGTGAACACAGGAGAAGTAGCTCACGGCCAAGGCAGGGCCACCCTCGGCCAGGCACTCCGAGTAGGCGCCCAGACCACACACCACCAGCGCTGACACGGTCTCCGAGGCGCTCCAGGGCACATGGGCGCACAGCACCTCCGGGATGCGCCCCTCGGGGAAACGAGCCAGCCCCAGGGCCTCCGCATGCAGCCGGCAATCACGGGCGCTCACCACATGGCCAAAGTAACGGAGCCCGGAGCTCAGGCTCTCGTAGGCACCTGCACGGCTCCCCGGCCCGGCCAGGAGCAGCTGCACGGCAGGGGTGTGCCACAGGTCGCACAGAGACATGGTCTCGCGGAAGGCCCAGATATGGGGGGCCCCTTGGGGGCCGGACAGCGGGAGCCCCATGGATGGGCAGCCAGCCATGGTCCAGCACAACAGGGAATGGGACACGGAGCCCGGAGGGCACACAGACTGCCCAGGGCCGGGAGAGGCTCGGCCCGGCCCCCGGGACAGGGAACACGGGCCCGCACCGCAACATTGTAGCACAACAGAGCGAGGCGTGGGGTGCGGGCCCGGCACAGCTGCAGAGAACAACAGCGAGCTCTCTGTCTGCCTAATCGCACCTTCAAGGCCATCCCGCTACAAACAGCGAGGGGAGGGGGCCCGGGGTGCTGGGGGCGGGAGCAGCCGGAACGCACCGGCACAGGGCGCGCGCAGGCCCGCGAGGCCGACCCCCGGGCGGAGCCACCAGCACCGGGCCGCCATAAGCGCTCCCAGCCCCCACCGGGGCCCCAGCACCATGGAGCGCGATAGGGCAGGTGGGAACTGGATGTTCCTCGCGCTCGCGGCTGAGTGGCACCGTGACCACACTGAGCAGCTGTGCCTCCTGACCGAGAGGGTGCACCTGGCCGTCCGCCTGCGCTATGTCCTGGCCCTGCGGGCTGGCGTGCGCCTCCGGGGCCAGCAGGCCCGCAGGAGAGTCCGTGCCCGGCTCAGGGCTCGGCGCCGGGCCTGGGGGGCGTGGCTGGCCGCCTGCCGGAGCCTCACCCGGCCCGCTGCGCTCCGAGGGGCCGCGAGGCGGTTCCGCTGGGCAACGCAGACCCTCCGCCGGGCAGCGCTGCTGGCTATGCCCATAGCGCGGAGCCTATGGGTCACGGAGCGGCCCCAGGCCTGGTGGGAGCGGGCCCAGGCCCACTGGGGGGAGGCCGAGTGGGGGTCCCACTTCCGGATGGGCAAGGCCACCCTGCTGCGCCTAGCGGAGCTCCTCACGCCCTGGCTGGAGCGGCAGCACACCTCCATGCGGGAGCCCATCCCCATGGTCCAGCGGGTGGCCATAGGGGTCTGGGCCCTCGCAACGCCCGACTCCTGCCGCTCCGTGTCCCAGCACTTCGGGGTGGGGCTCAGCACGGTCGCCTGCATCGTGCGGGATGTGTGCGAGGCTGTGGAGGGCGTGCTCCTCGACAGGACCATCCAGCTCCTGGACCAGGGCGCTGTGATGGCTGGCTTCGCGGCCGGGGGCTTCCCGAACTGCATCGGAGCCGTGGACGGCACACACATCGAGATCCTGCGCCCGGCCGCGGGGGAGGCCCTGGAGTATGTGAACCGGCACGGATACTACTCCCTGCACCTGCAGGGGGTGGTGGACCACCGGGCCCGCTTCATAGACATCTACACGGGCAACTCCGGCCGGAGTCACGACGCCAGGATCATGACCATCTCCCCCTTCTATGCCCGCATGTACCGGGGGGACTTCGCGGACATGGGCATGAGGTGGATCGAGGGTGTTCCCATGCCCCCCTGCATCCTGGGGGACCCCGCCTACCCCCTGACCCGCTGGCTGATGAAGGTCTACCCTGTCCCGAGCACCCCTGCGGAGCAGGTATACAATACCCGCCTGTGTGCGAGCCGGACCGTGGTGGAGCGTGCCTTCGGGGCCCTGAAGCAGCGCTGGAGGAGTATAGCTGGCCGCCTGGACTTCACCGTCCCCACCTCCGCCCTGGTGATCGGTGCCTGCTGCGTTCTGCACAATGTGTGCGAGACCGAGGGGGCGGCCCTGGAGTACCCCGAGCCCCACCGGCCCCCCGGTCCTGTTCCCCTGTACGTGAACGCAGGGAACCCCCGGGAGTACCGGTATGCCAAAAGGATCCGGAACGCCCTTGCAACCCACATCGCCCGGGGGGGCCCGCTGTGAGGGCCTTCCCGCCCCTGGGGGCCCCACCCCCCGTTCCGTGCCCATGCCCCTGTACACGCGGTCCCACAGCCCTGTCCCCCCCACAAACGGGCCGGGGACAACTGTCTCTTTACAACACTTTATTGCCCACACAGTTCACACAATCACCCTGTGCCCCCTCCCCACCCCCGTGCCCGTGACCCCGTCCACCACCCGCCCTCATGTGGCCCTCCCCCTCCCCCCCCTTCCCACCATCCCCCCGCGTTTCCTGGGCCGACCCCTCGTGCGGCCGCTTGGGCCCACCGAGCTCTGGGAGCTCCCCTCCCCCCCACTGTCCGTGTCCCCTGCCGTGTCCTGGGCCGGTCCCGGCCCCGGCAGGGGGCCGGGCGGCGGATGGGCAGCTGTGCCCGGTGCCCCGGTCGCGCCCCGGGGGGGCTGGACCCTCCGGAGGCCCGGGGGCACTGGGAGGCGCATGCGAGGGCCCTGGGGCCGGGGGGGCGCCAGGGGCGGCAGGGCTGGGCCCGGGGGCGCCGAGGGGCCCGGCATGGGGACCTGGGCGGGCAGGGCGCCCGGAGGTGCGCCGGCCATCACGTAGGCACACATGGTGCCCGCATGCAGGAGCAGGGAGGTCCCAATGTCGTGGGACCTGTCCATCTTTGCACTGTGCTCCCGCACCATGCCCTGTATGTCCTGCCGGAGGCCCCTGAGCAGCCCCTGCTGCCGCTGGTGCTCCCGGCGCTCCCGCCTCCGCTCCAGGCGCACCTCCGCCTCCAGCCGGCGGTCTGTCTCCAGGGCCTTCTCCATGGACCGCTCTATGGCCGCCTCCATGCGGTCCACGGAGGCGATCATGCGCTCCCCCTGTTCCTCCGCCCTGCGGACGATGTCCTCCGCTTGCTCCTCCCTGCGCCTGCGGACCCGCGCCCGGTACTCCCGCATCCGCTGGGCTGGGGCCGCGGCCGGCGGAGGCGCCGCGCGCGGGGGCTGCCCTGTGGAAATGGGCGGGTGGGTCAGTGCAGGGCCCTGTCCCCTAGCGGGGTCGGGTCCCGGGGCCCCCTGCCCCCCCTCCCCCACTGAGGCCGGAGGCCCCCCTGGGCTGGCGCCCGGGGGGCCCTCCCGCCATCCCAGCCCTCCCGCCTTACCTGGGTCCGGCACCTGCTCTCCTGTGCCCTCCGCGGGGGCCTGCACCGTCTCGCTGGCCCGGTCCTGGGGCTCCCCATGTCCTGCGGGCGGGAGAGGGGGGAGCGGGTGAAGGGGGCTGGTTGTGGCCCCTGCAGCAGGGCCCCCACCCCCGCCCCTGCCACCGGCCCCCTGGTCGTGCCCCCCCCTGCCCTGGGGGCCCGCTTACCCTCTATGTCTGTCTCCGAGCCTTCGGAGCCCGGCGCCTCACCCTGGGAGTGCTCCCCCTGGGACCACTGGCTGAGGGTGGTGAAGGTGCCGACCTCCGACTCCGCCTGGCCGGCCCGGCGTTGGGATGTCTCCGGGCTGCTGCTGGGGGGGGGCCTTGGGGCCTCTGCGGGTCCCGGGTGGTCCTCCTGGGGGTGGGGGTCCCCTGAGCTCGTGTCTACCGGGCGGGCGGCGAGGGGAGGGGGTACCTCGGCCCGCTCCCTGCCCTGGACCACAGCGCTGCCCACCAGGCGTGGGGCAACGATGGAGCCCTTCATGTGAAGGATGCGGTCCAGGGCATCGTAGTAGGGGGCGGTGCGGGCCCCGTGGCCGGAGCGGCTGTTATTGTCCTTGAGGGCCTTGTACCCCCTCTTGAGCTCCTTGGCCTTCGAGCGACACTGGTTGACAGTGCGCTCGTGCCCCGCCGCCTCCATGTCGCGCACGATGTCCCGGTAGACATGCTCGTTGCGCTGGTTTATTGCGAGCTCCACCTGGTACTCGAGGGTCCCCCAGATCCGTATGAAGTCCCGGGTCTCCTGGAGGCCCCACTGTCCCCCTCTGTGATAGGCCTTCCTCCGGCTGGGCCCCTGCTGTTCCTCCTCCCGGTGCAGCTCCTGCTGCACCTGCCTGTGCTCCTCCTCCACCTCCTCCTGGGGGTGCGCCTCCAGGGGCCGGGGGCCGGGCTCCTCCTGGGGCTCGTCCGCCCGGGCCGACTTTCGTGTCTGGGGGGGGGAAGGGGGGTGGTTGGTTGCTGGGTGAGGGTGTGGGCCCTCTCGGGGGCCCCCTGCCCCCCTGCCCTCCGCCCGGGGTCCCCCTGCCCCCCTGCCTTCCGCCCGGGGTCCCCCCGGCCCCCTCCACAGGGGGTTCCCCTGTGCCCCCTGTTCCCCTCCCAGTGGGTGCCCTTACCCGTTTCCTGGGTGCCTCCTGTGGGCCTGTTCCGGCCGCTGTCCCCGGGGCGGCGCGACCCGGCTGCAGCTGTGGTTGGTGTTCCCGGGGCGCCTCCCTGGTCGGGTGCTCCCGTGTGCCCCCTTCCTGCACCTGTGCCCCCTCCGCCTGCATCGCTGGGCCTGGCTGCACGTCCTCCGCCTCCTGTCCCGCCGCTGTCGCTGTTCGTGCCTCCGCTCTCTTCCGCTTCCCTCCTCGCTCCATCCCGCCACGCTTGCTTGCTGCTGCTCTCGCTTTAAATCTCCCTCCGGTGTTTGTGTTGGTGCTGGTTGCCTGGCAGCGACGCTGCGTGCCTCGTCCCCGGCCGGGGCTCCATTTTTTTGGTTCCGCTGGGGGATTGGCGTCCAGACGTTACTTTTGCTTGGTTCCCTGTGGGGGTTGGTTTGACCACGCTTCCCGAGACCTTCCCCCGGCTAGCCCGGGAAGCGTGGTTGAAACTGACCCCATGTGGGTATTGAGCGTGATGAACATCTGGCGCACGCCGTTCAGACGTTCCGGGCCCTTTGGCCCCGCGGGGGGGTTGAGCGTGGTTCAGTGTGGTTCACCGTGATCTCGTAACGTCTGAAATCACCCTTGCTTAGAAGATCAGGAGACAGGAACAAAGCTTGCCAGCATGAGGTGTATATGGAATGGAGAAATGGTACTGGATGGAGGTGAGAGTAGATACATAAGTGGGAGAGAAGTTTTGCAAAACTTTGAAGGCAAGGACGAGGAATATAAATATCCAAATTGTGAGGGCAAGTCCAGAGAAATAATTTGAACAGAAGCTTGATGTGGTCAGAGAGCAACATACAAGACAGATGGTGTTAACTGGTACATTTGACATATTGACATGTGTGGCTTGTAGGGTGTTAGGAGGTTGCAGTAATTTTGGTGGGAATACAACAAGAGTTGTGATGGAATCAATGAAGCATGAGCAGATTTGGGGGACGTTGTATAGGAGGAAATGCCAGGATTTAGTGACTCTTCTTTACTGCATATGCTCCTGTGAGCTAGGGGCAATTTTGAAAGTGCCCTTCAGTTTTATGGGGTGCATGCTTTCAAACAATGATGAAAAATCTAGTAATGTCATGCCATGTTTGACCTTTTCTAATAAAAACATTTCAACTTTTGGTTGCAATGCTATTGGGCTAACAGCCTGAATGGTGACGTGTGATTGGTTGGTCTTACCACAGGATGACCCGGGGCGACTGACCTAAGCCCTGCTAATTTCTCTACCTTATGGGTCTCCATTTTTACCAGGGCAGGATGTGGAGCCCCGACTCCCTACCAGCTGGGCTCCAAACATAACTACCACTAGGGGCCTGTGGAGGGTGCCCCTGTATTTAATTTTTGTCCTGGGTCTTCCAAACTCTAAGGCCAGCCCTGGCTGGTAGAAATCAGTGATTTACTATTTTTTTGACCAATGGATAATTTGCCAAGTGTTAACATTTCTCATGGTCCACTATACAACCCGCAAGAGTTGGCCATGTCCTTGCACATGTCCATTGTCAGCTGGTTTATGTGGGTGACCTCAGTCCCTAAGAGCAGCATGGCCATCACCATGGAGAAGTGTGGGAGGGGACTTGGGGAAGGACCATAATGCAGTTTGGAGCAGGTTGCAGTATGGCCATGGCATTACATTATGGTCATCTCCCACATAACCATTTGCCCTAGGGATGTCTTTGGCAATGGTGGAGACCAAAGTCTGCTTTACTGTATCCACACCAGTTGCCATGACCTCATGAACCACCATCAGTCACAGACCACAAATGAACATTTTATACAGAATCCATGTTGGGATCTGCTGCCTTTTCCAGTGTTTCACTGAGATGACAAATCTTATTTCTCTGCCAGACCAATGCAAGGTTTACTTTTTTTCTCTCTCATTTCTGGAAAGACCGTGTTTCCAAAAGCAGCAAGAGAATGAAATTACGTAGTCTGTGAGCGATACTAAGGCCATGGGACTCTGAAAACGATCCTGGAATTCTGT
The DNA here is from genome assembly GCA_003113815.1 of Sphenodon punctatus. NCBI lineage: Eukaryota > Metazoa > Chordata > Lepidosauria > Sphenodontia > Sphenodontidae > Sphenodon > Sphenodon punctatus. The sequence goes on along the minus strand of QEPC01014730.1, from coordinate 1,573,333 downwards.
AGTTATTGCTGCATAGTAGGTTAAAAATGCACACAGGCTAAATTGATTCCAGCATTACAGAAGTGACTCGGAATTCATTGTACCCTGCCACAGTCTTCTCTTCTTCCTGCCCAGAGACAAGGCTGGAGCTGCCACTGAATTCTAAGACACTCTGTGCTCAGGTAAAGAGCATGAGAGCTTATCAGATTGATAGTCACCTTTTAGACCTTGCTTCAGGCTAGATTTGCTTAAAAAAGCTACATTTTGCAGCGTTGCACAAAGAAGGGAGTCTTGCCCAAATGGACGGGAGACCTTAAAAACTTGTCTGAAAGTTAGTTCGGGATACTGTAAACATCTTCTGAGCTTGTTTTATTAATGTGTGGACATTTTGCAATGAAAGAGATTACTTTCCCACCTTATTGAGATGGGATGAGTTCTAAATCGTCTCCGAGAATTATCTCTGCAGTTTTCTATCTGATGCTATAAGAAGAAACTTTTATTTTTTAAATTTCAAAAAATACCTCTTTAAATCAGTGTTACTCAACTTTTGTGATGGGCCAGATTTTAAAGAAAGGCCATATTTTGTGAGCCAAACATTAGTTTTGTATATGTTTTGCATAAAATGAAAGAACTACTATCTTATGTGTTGCATATTAAAAATAATGATGCCATTCTAAACTATTTGAATTCTGTGCAGCTCTGGCATTAAAACACTGTAGTTTCAGAAGTAGTAAAGGGCATGATACAATATACATGCCAGAGCAGAAAATAAATCAAGAGTAATTGATGGCCCTGGTGGCCATTTTTGCATATGTGTAGACCATTTTTTGCTAGTTTGATGTTCTCAAGAATCTCGCAAGAATTTCGAGTTTCTTGCGAGAATTTAGTTTCTCGTGAGACTCTTGCGAGAAAATCGAGATGAGAAAATCTCATCAAGAAGCCTATTCTCACTGAGATTTTTGAGAAGGGTGAAATTTAGTTTCAGCCCTACCTGTGTGAGAGGCTCTGTGTACACATATGTTTGTATGTGCAGGGCTGATGGTTAAGTTACAACTTGCCCTACTTAAAAGTCAGCAGTCTTAAATGTGTGCTTTAAACTTTGGCTTTAAAGTTTTAGTTTTAGTTTTAGGGTATTTTCAGAAGTGACACTAACACACTTAGACCTAATATGAGGTAACGGCCACCACCCCACCCTGGGGTAGGCTGGTACCCAGAACAGACATGGTGCACCTTACCACACTTTGCCCCAAACAATGGTAGCACCTACCTCTGGCTGTTCCCCGTGATTTTCTGAGATTACAATCGGTGGTAACTGCTACCACGGTTTGGGGAAAAGCATGGTGAACATCTGGTGGCTGCCAAACAGGTGACAGTGATTGTGACGCCGAGGTGGGGTTAAGTGTGATAAAGTGTGGCTAAGCGTGGTAGTGTCACTTCTGAAAATACCCAGTGTTCCCAGGTGCAAGCAGTGACAATTCCTTTGATCACACTAAAAATCATCTTTCCCAAACACACCCACACCCTCCTATCTTTTTTTAGTTTTCATCTTGATCCCAGGCACATAGCTCCTTCCTGGCTGGGTTACCTTTCTTTCTTTCTTTCTTTCTTTCTTTCTTATCCCAAGATTGTTAAAGTGAGAAAAGAAGACCCGGCCTCACCCCCTAGCAATGGATAAACAATAACAGCAGCTAGGGCAGGGAGTTGACTAGCTTTTTCTCCAGATGGATTATTTAGTTGTTAACAAGTCCCTTTTGCCTGCAGAACTGGGTACAACCATTGCACTGCTGGAAAGGTGGCACAAGATGATAAAAACTGCTACTGTACATTGATTGAACAAACACTAAACATTTATTTAGTAACTAATCTAAACCTAAAAAGAAAGAAAACACTGAATAACATCGGGCTTAAAAAAATTGCACTTGCCAGGTCTCGGGGTACATTGGACCCCTATGGGAAAACCATGGGTGAAAACAGACATGACGCTAACCACCCTTTAACCACCCTTGGTGGTCATTTATGCAAGGGTATTTTCAGACGTTACGAGATCACGCTCAACCACAGGGAATTCTCACATGGTGACCGTGGTCCCGTAACGTCTGTTGGGGTGAACGGAAGCCCCCAGATGTTCACTCCTGTGGATTCCGGGGGGGGGGGGAATCACATTGACCACGCAAATGGAGGTCCTGCCCGGACCATCCCCATTTGCATGTTCAATCATGCTCGTGATCAAGGGAACCGTCTTGTCTGTCCCCCGACCACGGCCCGGAATCAGCGGTGGGATTCTGGGCCGTGGTCAATTCCCGGGGGGGGCGCGCGCGCGCTGCGGCCACATTGGCTGTGGTGCCCACCCGTCTCCCAAGAGGGCAGGCGCCCTAGGGAGCATGGGGGGGCGGGGCTGTGTGGCCGCACGTTGAGCCACGTGGCCCCGCCCCCACCCCAATTCCCCGCCGGGATCAGCCGGCATGTCTGTTGTTCATGCCTGTTTGATCCCGGCAGGGGATCAATGGGTGATTCTGTGACGGGGCCAATACAGGCCCTGTCATGTCTGAAAATACCCCATGTTGCGGGGCTGCATAGGGCACCAATACAGCCCTGCAACATGCATAAATCATCACCAAGGGTGGTTAAAGGGTGGTTAGCGTCATGTCTGTTTTCACCCCATGATACAAAGGCACAAGATAATAGCAGTGAAGGGGTTAATTTTCATTGCTGCTGCCAGTCTGAAGTGGCCTTGAGTTCCATGTCCCCTTGCTATCTGAATGGTCCTTGAAAACTGTTTATTTGGTTTATTTTAAGCTGGGGTCCATTTGGACCCCTATTGAAATGCATTGGCTGGGGTCAAAACTCTATGGAAACCTGGGGTCCATTTGCAAAATGGCACTTTTTTGGTCATAGGAGACAAATGGTAAGAGGTATCAGGCTGGAATTTTAGTATGTTATGTCCAGAGGTGCCGGTGACAATGTCCTAAAAGCTCAAACTTGAAGAGCTACTAATTAACATATTTTAATGGTTTTGGTGCTCTGTGGGGTCAGTCTGACCCCAAGATCCCGTGTAGAAGTTTAAATATATATAATCAATTTGGAGATATATTCAAAATTGCTTCCTGTTTCCCCCTCAACCCCTAGGCATTGGGGTGCTCTTGTGGCAATTTCTTTTTATTAGTTATTATTATTACAGGCCTGATTTCTCTGTTGGGTGGCTTAGGTCTGGTGAATCCTGTATCAGTGTAGACAGCTGGACTAGGTGACCCTTGAAGTACCTTCCAGCCCTGGGAATATCCCAGGAATTCCAATTATATTTCAGTAGAAGGCAAAATATTTTTGGCTAAAATAATAATGTAAGGTGGCAAAATCAGCTTGAAAAAATAATTAAACAAAACAAGAAATAGATTTATCTGACAGGTGGGAAATAATCACAAATATGTGAAGTCCAATTTGTAAATTTTTGAAATCAAATGGATGAGAACTGCTGTTGTTTCATGACATACTACATTTGCATGAAATAATATTCTGACATAAATGCTGCACATATGTACAGATTCTCCACCCTCTACCCTGGTTGGGGAAAAATCAAGACCCCCCCCCCCCCAAACTCCTCAGATATGTAATTTGTTTATGTTTCCATAATTTAATTGTGTACCTTTCTGGGGGAGGAAGGTCACAAAACTAGTATTATCTTGTATAATAGTATTTATATATATATGCACAATAGGACTACGAGGAGGGGGTTCTCTGTGACTGCGTCGTGGCTGTGGAACTCTCCCCCACTGGAGGTCCGCTTGAACACCGACCTCCCCTCTTTCCGCAGACAGTTTAAGACCTGGCTGTTCCACCAGGCCTTAACCGAGGGAGATGGGCTGGGTTAGGGTGGGTATGGGTTGTTTTGTTTTGGGATTTTAGGTTGTTTTTAATTGTAGCTTTATTGCTATGTTCTTAATTTGTTTTAAATGATATTCGCCGCCCCGAGATGCCTGAGGCAGGATGGGGCGGCATATACATTTTAATATAAATAAATAAAATAAATAAAAAAGCAGTATGACATAAATATATGTGCAGAGTTTTTTTTCCCCTTTGAATCAGCACTTGGAAAAATCTAATAAAACTTTTGAAACTATACAAGAAAAGGCAAAAAAGAATAAGCGAATCAAATCAAGCCTCTCATTCCGCAGGCATTGCACTATTAGAGTTACTTGCTGTCCAGAGACGTGGTTAATTAAGAAGGCTGAACAGCCTCCTAATATTGAACGCCTGTGAGCAGACGGCTGTCTTTAAAAAAAAAGAAAAAGAAAAAAGTTTAAAAAAAAAAGAAAAAGTGGGATTTCTTGTTGTTCAGCTCTTGGCCACTAGGGGTATCTTTGTACCATTTTTCATTCAGCAGCAATTTGGAGTTGAAACCTATAATAGGGGAAAACCAAGGTTCTCGGCATTTTTTTTTAGCGAGCAGTGCATCCAGGATCCAAAAAAGATTTATTTTTTTTTACATCCCTTTCCCCTCATTCATCCAACAGTGCTCTGAAATCGCCCAACTGGACATCAAGCAAAGGGGATTCATCTGGAGGGCAATTTCAAATCGAGATAAATCTATTGGATTAGTAGGATTATCTGATCGCAGCTGCAAAAGGAGTAACGTTTGATCATTTCTAGTTCCTTGCCTGACGGTCGGATTTAAATGGAGGTGCCTCTGTACAGCTGATGATCAATTCCGGATGGGAAATTTTTTTGAGGTGGTTGCTGCTGCTGCTACTGTTGCAATCGTGGGAGAGGAGGAAAAATATCTTATGAAGCGATACGATTTGGAAGTGTCCGGGGGCATGATTTAAAAACCTCGGGGTTACAGCTGCTTAGAAAGGGATAACTACGGGAATCCAGTGAATTACAGTCTTAGCTGTGATTGGGGGAAAAAAAAAAAAAAAGCTACCGTGAAACTGGTAAATACTTTGATGCTTTTCCAACGTTGTGGGATTTATTTATTTATTTGTTTATTTGTTTTCTCTTCCCCCCCCCCGGCACAATGTGCTGGAGACCAACCCCTTGAATTATTTGGGAGAGGAATCCGTTTGGGGGGGGTGGGGTGGTGGAGAGAAGCTGCTGCTGGTTAAGTTAGTGGTTTTGTTATGGGCGGGGAGTATGAAGGCGGGTTTGATCTTGTTAAGATAAGGAGGGGATGCAAACAGGGGCTTTTCTGATGGGGGGATGTGTGAGTTTGCAAGGACTGGCAATCGGCCAGGGCTGGGCTCTCCAGCCACTTGCAGAACAGTTCTCTCTCTCCGGGCGGGCGGAGCAGCATTTTCCTTCTGCAACTTTGCATGGATCGGGTCACTGTGCATGTGTGTGATTTCTAGGCTGCGGTGCCTTGCAAGAGCTGCTTGCAGGCATCGGCGGTGGCTGCTTGGGGAAATCTTTCCAGGGGGATTTTTGGCCGCTTAAGAAGCCGGATCTGCTAGGGGCACCTCTTGCATCTCGACCGTCTCTTTCCCAGCTGCAGTGCTTTGCCTTACAATGCAGGCGAAGCTAACTTTCCTTCTCTCTCTCACCCCCCGTTCCCAGTAGCGGCTGGTGCGGTTGTGTATACAATACACACACACGCCATGCAGAGCCGGTGTGTACGTACAGCACACTGCTTTCTGCGCCGCTTCCATGCCCCGGAGAGGGGAGACTCGCTGGAAAGGGGGAGTGCAGAGAATGCCAGTAGGCTTCAATGGAGAAGGGTTGGAATGACAGTCGGGCACAATTCTGCTGCTGGGTGCTTCGGCAGGGCTAAAGGCTGCTCTTGGAATCAACATGGGGGAATGCATAGGCTGCAAGGGAGAAAGAGGTGAATGTCGGAAGAGTACTAGCTTAGAATGGAACCAAGTGGAATGCCAACAGGGTGGAAGAGAGGGAGGAGGAATGCCTTTGAGGCCATTGAATGTTCAGAAGGCATCAATAGGTCCCCTGAAATCATGAAACGGGATTAAAAAAACCACAAGAGTTTAAAACATTTTATTTATTTCTCCAACCGGATAGGGAAGAAAATGAGATTTGAAAATAAATGCTATACCTGCTTTGCCCATCTCTATTTTTACTTTCTACATCGTTATGGTGGCCATACATGCCTCCAAAGTAGTTTGCTGGTATTTGCTTTTCTCCATGCTAGTCTTATTGGTGGTTGGGGTGGTATTTTTTTCTTATCTGATCTTTTCTTGCATCTGAATCCTGTGGTGAGTACTACTACTTCCTCTTCCACTGGAGATTGCACTAGAACCTCATCTTTACTGATGAAGGAAAATCAATTTTCAGCAGGCTTAATTAAAATGAATCCATCAGATTACTTAATATTAATTGACTTATAATTAAAGCTAGAAGTTACCTGGGAATCTGGAGGAAGAGTATTATCTTGAATCATTTTAAGACTGCATATGGTTCCAGAGCAATTACATTAAAATAGTTGTGTTTTTTTTTTAAAAAAACCACTGCCTGGTTAAACACTGGCATCCTTGTAGCAGCAGGTAACATAATCCTAGTCAACTCCCCCCCGCCCCCTCCAGTTTAATGACCTTTTTCAGGGATTATATTTTGAGTACAATATAAAGGCTTTTGAAGAATTGTGGCATTAAAAGGGCATTAATATATTATGGGTGTGTGTATCCTTATGTTTGCTATAAATGGCAAATAGGATAGGTTTTTTCACGATTTCAAATTTTCATGAATAGGAAATGGAACTGTGTCTATCCTGTAGCATTAACTAAACCAAGTTATTTCAATCTTTTTCAGGCAATGCACTAAACATACACAGGCTTCATGTTATGAAAGCTTTATTTACATTCTACTGAAAACCACTTTCCGGGGCCCTCTGAACACTTGGCCTCCCATTTATTACACTTGGCCTCTCATTTACTACAGCAATATTTTCAGAGTTTTTACATATGATGATTATTGGTGAAGAAGCAATACTGTGATCTCAACAAGCTTTCCTTTTACTTTACTCTTGATCTTTAATTCAAATGAAGGCTGTTTATGGAATGGTAAAAAGCCTTATCATTAGCATGAGAGAGTTTCATTTGTAGCTGTGGGTAAAATACACAGGGACTGTGAAGACGCCTAATCCTGGGTCATGATTTTAAAAGTGAGATGTCAGAAGTCAGGCTCCTGTTTTTGCATGCAAAACGCCTGTTTTTCAGAGGTGCTGAGTATCGACTGTTGGTTCCCTTTGAAGTCAGCAAGATCTTGGGTGCTCCGCATTTCTCAGAACTGCCCCATTCTTATTTAGCTGTCAAACTGTAGATTTAACTTTCTGCTACTAAACAGCCAAGTTTGACCTTGTAAAGTTCTGCACGACAGAGTGCAGGTGAAAAGGTTATTACCCCTTATGCTTGACCTTACCCTCTTTTGAGGAGCATCAGGTCACTTTATCACATACAAAAAGGGTTTTTATAAGTGCTCGGGCTAATACTGGGTATTATAAATGCTGGAGCAACTGCTCTTTTAGTCTCAGAATCTTTATTCTTTTGGGGAATAAATTGCAGGTTTGAGAATATAACTCTTTCCCAGAGAGAAGTCCTGACCAGCTCCAGGAACAGGAAGCTTTGAAACAGAGTTTCAGGATCTAATATCCAATCTTAGCTTAAAGGTGTCTTTAAAAACAAACAAACAAAACATTCAGCATCGAATCACAGAGTTGGAAGCGACCATGAGGGTCATTGAGTCCAGACCCCTGTTTGATGCGGGGTACACACACCCCTCCTGCACCTTGCACACATCCAGGGAATAGAGCATAACTGGAGACAAACTAAAACAAATAGATTGCCCATTGGAAAGAATAGATGCAGCATGAATTCCAACTGGAAATAATGGCGCTCTGTGAATGCTAATAGCCCTTAAGGAGCAGTAAAGCAATACAATGGAACTGCGTCTCTTTAAAAAGGGAGAGCAGGGAGAAGGTGGGATGCCAAACACGGCAGAGGTGTGTGTGTGTGTGTGTGTGTGTGTATTTGGAGATGGGAGAGAATAAAAAGTGCCAAGACAGGGAGGAAGCCAAGAGGAGGTGTGATGACATGGGACGAGTAGGGATCTCAGTAAAGAAGCCACCGGGGGCAACTGAAATGACATGAGGGACTGAGTAGAATACAAAGAAGAGGGCACCAGGAGCAGCTGGAATGGTGGGGGGCTGGATCCAACCCCTTGTCAGTCCTCATCTCAGTGAGTCTGTGCACATCAGAGAGTGTGTGTGTGTGTGTCTGTCTGTCCATGTGTCTGAGAGGGGGTTGTTCCCAGGCTCTCCCCCCTCCCCAGTACCCTCCCTCCCCAGTACCCTTCTTTCCCCCGGTGGCCCCACCTCCCCCCATAGCAGTGAAGGGACAGGGGGGGAAGGAACTACCGCCACCCTCCCCGCCCCTTTGCCACTCACTCACTGCCGCAGAACCAGTGGAGGTACAGGGTGTGTGTGTGCGTGGGGAGGAGGAAAATGGTGAGCGTTTGGGGGGGAGAGGCGGACCCCTCTCTTTATACATAGCCTCCTTTGCACAGCAGTGCTAGACAGGAGAGGAGAGGGAAAGATCCATGCCTCTCCACACTGCTAGCACTGCAGTGCAAAGGAGCTTTGCCTGTGCACCGCTACCCTGGAGGGTTCCCTGCCAGGGGAACTGGGGTACAGGTCCCCTAGCCCCCCCAGGAACCTCCCCAAATTAGGAAATTTCCTAAAACAAAAAAATCTAATTGGTTTTAAAAAACATTAAACACGGGATCATTTCTAAAAAAAACCCCTCACCTTTCAAAAAACATTTTACAAAATACAATTTACTAAAATTTAAATACCAAAAAGCATAAAAATAAACGACACTATTTAACATAAATGCAGGGCCCCAAGGGAAACGCGGGTCTGCGATTCGCAGATTTCCCGCGGAATTCCCCTCCCCCCGCGGAATCTCCTGCCCCGCTTACCCCAGCGCAGAATTTCCAGCCTGCGCTGCGGGGACGCGGGGCAGGAGATTCCATGAGGGGAGGGGAATGAAAAAACCCTCGGGGCTTCCCCTCCCCAGCCTCCCCAGTTGCCAGGG